>CANYCX011774814.1:0-16335 GCA_948193385.1 Breynia disticha f. nivosa | reverse complement strand
TCTACGGATAATATTTGACGTTGCAAATAGTGATCGCTCTCCAAGTATACAACTCTACATTATACCTATGCACTTTGCTAGATATCTCGAATATCTATGACCCGTAGAACATAATCATCTACAAAGTACATACTAGTCTTAATTAATTTCTATTCCCATAGAAACATGTGACTAGGGATATTTAGAATGTTAATCTCAAAACTTTCAGGTTCTACTATCAAGGTCCTCAACCTTGATACCTCAAGCGCTTAATTAACATTCTTGGATATTTTATCAAACACATACCACATGTCAATATATGATATGATAAAATAATGCTTCATAATTTTATTAATCAAATAATAAAATTTACAAACAATGGATTGGGCTAGTGCTTACACTAACACAAAATAATCAAATTTATCGCATATTCTAACTCACTAATTTTCAACTCACAGTTTCTCAACACGTCTAACCATCATCGTATTCCCAGTTGGCATAGATACTACCAAAACATAACCTAAAAGGTCTACCCTACCCTCAATCTGCTCTACTAGTGACTCACTAACAACTGAACATGTAGACCCTAAATTAATCAACACCAAAGTATCATATGCAAAAATAAAAATTATGTCAGTAATCACATCGTCGTTGGCTACCACCTCATCTCGTGTCATAGCAAAAACAAAAGCCTGAGGTAGAGCTGCAGAATAAGAAGCTCCTTCGCCTCTCGAGGTGGTGACCTTAGCCCTCCCACCTCTACCTCAACCTCCACCGATAGTAGTAGCATATCCCTCTAGTGTCAACGTCGGTGTGTGCCCCAGTGTATACTACAGTACTCTAGCTTCCGTATATAAGGGGTCTAGAGAAATGACCTCCCATACTCCCAAAACCTCCCCTAATCTGGATGCCACTCCTGTTAACACTCTTGGGTGGCCTAAACTCAATCTTCTTATGCCCTATGATGGAACTAGATCCATATAAAACCTTTTGCTTCTTCCTCTCTCGTTGGCCCTCCTCGGGTAACAGCTCCTCAACTCTCAGAGCAGTCTCCAAACGCATATGTTAAGTAGGCTGCTTCATGACAATACAGGTGCAAATGTTAAACCACAATCCCCTTTTAAATTAGTCTCTAAACTGCAGGTCAATCGTAACCTCCTCGGGTGCATAGTGGGAGAGCCTAGTAAATTGAGCCTCATACTCAGCAACAGTCAGGTTCTTCTGCTTGAATTTAAAGAACTCAATCTTCTTACAGGTGCAATAGAGAGGAGGGGGTATTTATCGGCAAACTCCCTGTGGAAATTGCCTTAAGTAAGTGTGGGAGGATCATTCTGGCTCCCAGGGACCGCTTCCTACCAGTACCACGCCCTTTTCTCTAGTAGCGAGGTAATGTACCTTAGTTTTTTCTCTGATTTGCACCTCTTTCGATTAAGGATTCGCTCCATGTGTCAAATCCAATCCTCTGCCTCGGTAGGATCGGTATCCCCTCAAATGGTTTGGCACCTTATTTGTGCAATTCCCCAAAGTTCCAGTCAATACCATCACCCTGTCAGCCCCCTTGCCTTCTCATCATCTGCTTCATCATTTTAAAAGAATGTGCGTAGACAGGGTCATAAGGTGGAATAACACCCTGCACAGGCTCTTGGGACTCGACGATCTCATGCGATACATTGTCAATGGGCTCCATCCCATACAAATCAAATTTCCAAAACCTTTAGTTTTCATAAAACAAGATAAATTACAAACAATTTTTTTGGCACAGTCCGCAGGGAACCTAATCCTTGCTCTGATACCACTAAATGTGACACACAAAATGCAAATATCCTTTTCAGAAAAATATATAATGTTTGGCAACCATTTTTCTTCTTAAAAACAATTGAGTAATCAAGACAGAAATAAGAAAGATTAATATACTTCTTTTGAAAGCTTTGACCAGAGTTCGGTCGTATACAAAATATACTATTAGAATCAATGTGAAAGCTACTAAAATTGATTTACAAATCCATGTATGCAAATCATCTAGTTGTACTAAGGTTTGTATAGATGTACAAAAGGTGTAAAAAGAAAAGCTAGGAGCCACAACCTTGTTGAACGTATCCCACTGGTAGCACCACCAAAAAGTATAGTCCAACCACTACTACTGTCACTCTACACATTTTGTTGGGTTTCTAATGAGTTCTAATGTTCATGGCAGCAGAAATAACACATAAAAACTTAAGAAAGACAGCTCAGATCATCATCAAAATCGAGATTAACAACATACTGATGTATAATTAATAACTAGTTAACTTAAAAGAATAAACTTTACAAGAAAAAGTCACCTAGCCGATTTCCTCTTCTTGGCTGAATGGTATATGGGAAACAACAAAGTATATACCGCCTCAAAATACTCTGAGACTACCCTTATGACACCATAAAATAATCCCACGCATGATCCCTCTTGCATTGTCACGAATGGATGAGCTCCTTGTGAAACAGAGTGCACCACAGTGATGAAATGGTATGATCAGCCCTTGAAACTCACGTCCTCCTTTGGAGAAAACCCTAAAAATCAATTTTTTGATCTTTTGTGGAAGGCTCACAGCTTATAGGTTGTGTTTGAGGGACATAACTCTTCTCTTTTCAAGGCTAGGGTTTTGGTTGTTTTTATGAGCAAGTGTTTTAGCTAGTTAAAACTCTTAACCAACAATCCTAATGCCATTAGGACTTTGTTAAGTGTTTAAATAAAAATAAATTCATTTAAAAACACCATCCATTTCCATGACTTTAATGTGAAAAAGTAAAAAGAATTTTCTTTTTAATTCATCTGGCATTAACTTTGTCTTAACTTATGACAAGCTTGACAAGCTTCCTAAATTTTCTCCTTTTTATCTTCTTATATATTTTCACTTAAGAGATTATATTTTATAAATAATCTTTCTCTTAATAAACATGTAGGAAGATAAATAATATTTCTCATCCATATTGGGCCCAATTACCAAAATTGGCCAAACAGCCAAATTTTGAACTAAGATGAAAAATTGAAAAATACCATTTTTACTTTTTCGTTATCCATGTGTGATAGGTAGGAATACTTAATAAATGTAATGAATTTAACAATTCATAAATCATAGGCAGTCTCTAGTAAGACACTATGATCATCCTAAATTAAATAGCTGACAAGCGGTGTCAATAGCCCTACTACAATTCAAATTCATCCCTTGACCTCTGATATCATAATTAGCATAAGGAATATCCCAAACACCCTATTTAGTGCTAATTCACTTTCTTGATCTCTATGAAAAAATTGATAAGTTGGAATAAATGACCTAATCATTTCATTCAGGTGCGGCCACACGCTTCCCAATCTTGTCTATCAAGCGGCCAGCAATATCTTCTCTCATTTTCATGAGAGGGTGAATCCCTTCACTTCACTCTTGCTTTTACTTGTAATTCTTAACATACCCAATAATACCCAAACTTGTCAACCTTTTACGGTCACGTTAGGCATATGTCAAAGTATACTAAACTCATAATAAAAGACATAATGATTTTCAGTCTAAGGATAATATTTGACATTGCAAATAGTGCTCGCTCTTCAAATACAATGTCCTTACATTGTACCTATGCGCTTTGTTAGATATCCCAAATATCTATGACCCGTAGAACATGATCACCGAAAAAGTACATACTAGCCTTAATTCATTTTCCTTCGTATGAAAATAAGTGACTAGGGATATTTAGAATGTTAATCTTATAACTTCCAGGTTCTACTATCAAGGTCCTTAACCTTGATACATTAAGCGCTTAATTAACATTCTTTGATATTTTATCAAACACATACGCTAAGTCAATACATGAAGTGATAAAATAATGCTTCATAATTTTATTACTGAATAATAAAAGTTACAAACAATGTATTTCTAGAGCTTACACTAAAAATCTCCCACCAGAACTAGTCCTAATCAGACATAACCGTAAGACCAAAAGACCTAACATGATGCTCATATTTTAGAACTGCCAGTTGCTTGGTTAGGGGATCTGCAACATTGTCTTCACTTGGAACCTTGATCATCTTCATATCTCCTCTATCGATGATCTCTCGAATGAGATGGAACTTCTTGAGTAAACCTTGATCATCTTCATATTTCTCTATCGATGATCTCTCGAATGAGATGGAACTTCTTGAGTATGTGCTTGGATTGGTTGTGATTCTACGGCTCCTTGGCATGTACTATAGCCCCATTATTATCTCCAAAAGCTCTAAAAGATCTAGGATAGATGGGATGACTCTTAGTTCTGTAATGAACTTCTTGATCAAAATAGCTTCCTTAGTTGCCTCAAAAGCTGCTATATACTCAGCGTTTGTTGTAGAAACTACCACTGTACTCTGCTTAGAGCTCCTCCAGTTGATAGCTCCTCTATTCAACAACAATATGTATCATTATTGCACTCTTGAATCATCCTTGCTAGTCGAGGTCACAGTATTAGTGTATCCTGTAACACTGAGCTATTCTTGACCTCCATACACTAAGAACAAGTCTTTAGTCCTTCTCAAGTACTTACAAATTATTTTAACCGCAGACCAGTGTATCTTTCTAGGATCCTGCTAGAACCTATTGGTTATACTCATTGAATGAGCAATATCCAGCCTAGTACATAACATAGCGTACATAATAGATCCTATAGCTGATGCATATGGGACTCTATTTATATGTTCTCTCTCTTTTCCAGATTATGGGCAATCATTTTTAGAGATAACTACCCTTTACTGTAAGGGCAACAATCCCTTCTCGGATATTTCCATAATGAACCGCCTCAGTATCTTATCTATGTACTTTTCTTGACTTAGTCCCAAGAGACGCCACAATCTATCTCTATAGATCCTTATACCAAGTGAAACCCAGCTTCTCTTAAGTCTTTCATTGAGAAACATGTATTCAACCATTGTTTCACTTGTTGTAATGTTGAAATGTCATTTCTAATGAGAAGGATGTCATCGACATATAACACATAGAACACAACTATGCTCCCACTGTACTTTTGATATACATAAGGCTCATCATCGTTCTGGGTGAATCTAAACTCCTTAATGGATTCATCAAAAAAAAGATTGCAACATCGAGATGTTTGCTTAAGTTCATAAATGGATATCTTAAGCTTGCATACCTTATTAGGATATTTAGAATCGACAAATCCCTCAGGTTGTTTCATGTAAACATCCTCGAGGAGGTTTCCATTCAGGAAAGCCATTTTAACATCCATTTTCCATATCTCATAGTCCAAATATGCAGCTATGGCAAACAATATCCTAATGGATTTGAGCATAACTACTGGTGAGAATTTTTCATCATAGTTGATACCATGAACTTGTTTGAAACTTTTTGCCACTAGTCTACCTTTAAAGATACCTCCCGCCTTATCTTTCAAAACCCACTTACATTCAATTACCTTAGCACTTTTCGGTGGATCAATTAAGTCCCAAACTTGATTATCGTACATTGATTGCATTTCAGATTTCATGGCCTCTTGCCATTTTTCTAAATTAGGATTTCCTAAGGCTTCTTGGTAAAAAGTAGCTTCAGCATGATCAACGATCGTGATATCTTGTTTGTCAGTTACAATGAACTCTTACCTTTTGAATTCCTGACGTATCCTACCTGATCTTTTAGGTACTTGTGTAATGGGCTATTATTCCACAACTTCTTATGGAATTGAGTCCATCTCCTCACTATCCTATTCAGGAACTTGTGTATCCACATCCTCTTGCACAACTTCAAGTTGTACACCATTCCCATTATTTCTATTAAGAATAAATTCTTTCTCTAGAAACACGGTAGTTCGAGCAATAAATACTTTGTTCTCACTAGGATTATAGAAATAGTATCCCTTGGTCTCTTTAGGATACCCCACAAATAAGCATTTGTTTGTCTTGGATGAAATTTTCTCTGATGTTAACCTTTTAACATGCACTTTGCATCTCTAGATCCTTAGAAAAGATAAGTTGAGTTTTTGCCCAATCCATATCTCATATAGTGTCTTTTCAGCTGCTTTAGTAAGAGACCTGTTTAACATAAAAGCCGCAGTCTCTAGGGCATAACCCCATAATGATATTGGGAGACTATTTTGACTCATCATTGACCTAACCATGTCTAACAGGGTTTGGCTCCTCCTTTTAGGCACACCATTCCACTGAGGGGTTCCCGGAGGTGTGAGTTATGGTACTATACCACAATCTCGTAGATATTGATCAAACTCTAGGCTCATATATTCACCACCTCAATCAGATCGAATGGCTTTGATATGACTGCCTAATTGGTTTTCTACTTCATTTTTAAAATCTTTAAACCTCTTAAAGGTTTCTGATCTATGCTTCATTAGATAGATATAGCCATAAGTAGCTATAACCACCTTTGGCTTGTGTACTTAATGGTCCATATACATCCGAGTGTATTAGATCCAATAGTGCACTGGTTCTCTCTCCCTTCTTGTTAAAAGGATTCTTTGTCATTTTTTCTACAAATACATAATTCGCAAGTGTCTAATGATTTCCAATCAAAAGACCAAAAAGCTCCATCTTTATAGAGTCTTCGTAAGCACTTCTCACTTGCATGTCCTAAACGACAATGCCAGAAGTAAGAAAGATTAAGCTTATCAGACTTAGTTTTCTTATTCTCTATGTTGTAACCAGGCTCATGACTTGACAAGTCTAGGATATATAAACCGTTAATTGGGGATGCACATCCATGACATACATCTCCACGATGTATATTCATAAAATTATTTCCAATAGTGAAAAAATCCATCAATATCCATGGCTAAAACTGAAATAATATTCCTGCTCATTGCAAGTACATAGTACCAGTCCTTTAACTTTATTTCTAGCCCCGAAGGCATACATAAAGTATAGTCTTCGATCTCTATGGCAGCCACTCTTGCTTTATTTTTGGCTTGAAGATCAACCTCTCCCTTTGAAAGCACTCTCCTATTTTGTAGTCCTTTCATATTGCAACAAATGTAAGACCCACATCCAGTATTCAATACCCACGATGTTAAAATAGAGAGATTTATTTCAATAACGTAAATCTTTAAAGAAGATGTTTTCACAACATCCTTCTTCCCTCCCAATAATATCAGACAGTTTTTCTTCTTATGCCCACTAATTTTGAAATGGCAGTAAACGTCTGAAGGAACAGGCTAAAAAATTATTTTAGGCTTTTGTTGAGGTAAGACCTTCAACATGGGCTTATGGAATTTCTCGGTTTTTCTTTCTGTGCCTTTCGATGAAGTGGATTTGAAAATCTCCTTAGGCTTTCATTGAGCTACCACCTCCAACTTATGATTTGGATTCATTTTGATCTTTCCTTTCCTACCCTTCATCTTATCCTTTTCAAGGATTGAGCGCAGGAAAATATTCGAGTTATTCGGATTCGAATTCATGTTTTACAAAGAAAACTATTATCAAGGTCAGTTATGAGGTCTTTCAGAAAAAAGATCTCCCACTCAACAATGGATTAATACCTCTTTAAATAATCCAGTTGTTTGTGATTCGTTTCATGGTACCGAGATGCACTTTTTGCTTCGTCAAAGACTAGGCTACTTAGGTAGGAATCCATCTAATCATTTCCCCAAAATGATTCTTGGTTTCTAATGGGACTAGTACTTTTTTAC
The DNA here is from genome assembly GCA_948193385.1 of Breynia disticha f. nivosa. Lineage (NCBI taxonomy): Eukaryota > Viridiplantae > Streptophyta > Magnoliopsida > Malpighiales > Phyllanthaceae > Breynia > Breynia disticha. The sequence goes on along the minus strand of CANYCX011774814.1, from coordinate 8,706 downwards.
CGGGCCACTTCCTATTAAATGCCTAGGGCCGAGCACCGTCACAGAACCATATTAAGTCCAAACCTACAATTAACGTCCTAACCATGACACCAATCTGCCCGCACTCTCGCATGGCAGCATAGAAAGTATCGGTCTTAGCCCCTCCTCACAAAGAAAATCTAACGTGTTCAGCTTTGTCTTGACCCATGCTTCGACGTTTGATGCCTTGACATGTTGTTAATTTAGGAAGGAAATTTACTTGACTTACTATTTCTGGGATTAAGTTGTTTGATTCGACAACTTAGCATGGAAAATGCAGTTTCGACATTTGATAAGCATTGCAACCATTCATCAACGTATGTAAAGCATGCAAAGACTAAGTGCAGAAAAGTAAACGTGCAATCGTGGGCAAATCAACCTATAACTAGGCCTATACTATTACATAGCATCTTGGGGCTTCAAGTCCATCTCCAATGGGCTCTTCATCCTTCCTTCTTGGGCCTCCACATCTAGACTCCCTCCTTTCTGGTTTATGCCTCCTTTTCTTTACTAAGTCTATACTAAAACCTAGACTAAGAAAATAGGCACAGTATGCCTTTACAAACCCAAATAATAAATAGGCTTATAAGGCCTTTACAACCCAAAAACCAGGCCCATGAATGCACCATATAAACCATTCAACATATAAGTTCCTAACACCCATTTGGGCCCAAGGCCCACATGCTCAAACAAGATGAAATGCAACCCTAAAATAGGGCAAATCCATTTTAAGTTTTTAAGCCCAAGCCATTAAGAGAAATTGTGCATTTGGGCTCTTTCAATTAACCCATTGATGGGCTTGGGCCAAGCCTAAAATCATTCGTTGAATGAATGTACTCTAGCCCACAAGACAACACCAATTCATTTTGTGCCAAAAATGACAATGATTCAATTTCTCTTTTACATTTTACATAAATAACAAAAATAAGTGTAAAACTATATGAACACATTTAATTCACGAAAACTAAATACATAAACAAAAATTTCATTCATGAAATTTCCATTTCCCAATTTCATGTTGGTCCCTAAATTTTCACAAAAATCCATTTTAGGTCCCTAAGAATTAAACTAGTCCAACTACTTCATTAATTCTTTCTAAAAGCACCTAGTTTAGGGTATTCGTATTTTAGGTAAAAAATTAAAATATGGATAGTATCCAAAACTCTAAAAATCATGTGTATACAGTAACTCAACCCCTCCTAATTTCATAAAATCAATTTTAGGCATAATTGATTAAAACTATGTCAAAATAGTCATTAAGCATCACATTATGTACTTAGTTTTGTATTTTATGAAAGAACAATTATACTAACACATGAACAGCCTTAATTAGGATTAATTAGACATAAAACCTACTTTTCTAAGTCATAAAAAAACCCTAATTTACTGCCCTAACAAAACAGCACACATTTTTTTCCCAAATTAATTACCAATTTCATCAATTCATGCATTAATTGATTATGATGGCTGCTCTGATACCACAGTTGGGTTTCTAATGAGTTCTAAGGTTCATGGCAGTCGAAATAACACATAAAAACTCAAGAAAACAGCCAATATCATCATAAAAAATGAGATTAACAACATATTGATGTATAGTTGATAACTAGTTAACTTAAAAGAATAAACTTTAGAAGAAAAAATTACCTAGTCGATTTCCTCTTCTTGGCCGAATGCTATATGGGCAAAAACCAAGTATATACCACCTTGAAATACTTCGAGACGACCTTTATTACACCGTAAAAGAATCCCACACATGATTCCTCTTGTATTATCACAAATGGATGAGTTTCTCGCAAAACGGAGTGCACCACGGTGATCAAATGGTATGATCAGCCCTTGAAACTCATCTCCTCCTTGGAGAAAACCCTAAAAATCAAGTGTTTGATCTTTTATGGAAGGCTCACGGCTTAGAGGTTGTATTTGAGGGACAGCACTATTCTCTTTTCAAGACTAGTGTTTTGGTTGTTTTTATATGCAAGTGTTTTAGCTAGTTAAAACTCTTAACCAACAATCCTAATGCTATTAGGACTTTGTTAAGTGTTTAAATAAAAATAAATTCATTTAAAAACACCTTCCATTTCCATGAATTTAATGTGAAAAATTAACAAGAATTTTTTTTTTAATTTATCGCACATTAACGTTGTCTTAACTGAAGACAAGCTTCCTAAATTTTCTCCTTTTTATCTTCTTACATATTTTCACTTAAGACATCATATTTTATAAATAATATTTACTTTAAAAATTATGTAATAAATGATAAATAATTTTTCTCATCCATATTGGGCCTAATTACCAAAATTAGCCCAAATGTCCGACCCGGCCCAACAGCCGGATTTTGACTTAAGATGAAAAACTAAAAATGCCCTTTTTGGTTTTCCGTTATCCATGTGCGATCTGTAGGAATATTTAATAAAGGTAATGAATTTAACAATTCATAAATCATAGGTGGTCCCTAGTAAGACACTATGATCATCCTAAATTAAATAGATGAGAAGCAGTGTCAACAACCCTACTACAATTCAAATTCATCCCTTGACCTTTGATATCATCATTAGCATAAGGCATATCCCAAACACCCTTATTTAGTGCTAATTCACTTTCTTGATCTCTATGAAAAAATTTATAAGTTCGAATAAATGACCTAATCATTTCATTCAGGTGCGGCCACACTCTTCCCTAACTTGTCTATCAAGCGGCTTTCATGATTGGGTCAATCCCTTCACTTCACTCATGTTTTTATTTGTAATTCTTAGCATACCCAATATACTTGTCAACCTTTTACTGGCACGTTAGGCATATGTAAAAGTATACTAAAACTCATAATAAAAGACATAGTGATTTTCAATCTAAAAATAATATTTGACATTGCAAATAGTGATCACTTTCCAAATACAATGTCCTTAAATTGTACCTGTGCACTTTGTTAGATATCCCAAATATCTGTGACTCGTAGAACATGATCACTTACAAAGTACATACTAGTCTTAATTCATTTCCATTCCCATAGAAACAAGCGACAAGGATATTTAGAATGTCAATCTCCTAACTTCCAGGTTCTACTATCAAGGTCCTCAACCTTGATACATCAAGCACTTAATTAACATTCTTAGATATTTTATCAAACACATACCACAGGTCAATACATGAAGTGATAACATAATGGCTCATAATTTTATTACTGAAAAATAAAAGTTACAAACAATGTATTGGGATAGGTCTTACACTAACACATTTATCATAAACACACACACATTGTAATTAACTAAACACCCAGTAAGTACACGTAGAACACTTACCAAGGTAGTTAATACATAAGTACTCGTTGATTAAGTGTTTTAGATGTATTAATCATATGTGTAGTACTATCTCTCCTAGTTTTCCCACTTTTCCATTTCCTTATATCATTTGTTCATTACTGTTTCTTTCTTTAAATCCTTAACTTTTCACACTGTTTATTGAATGGAAACGGTCTTGGAAACGATCTTGGTAACCCATTTTCTAGTCTGTTTTAACATTCTTTCCAACTCTAGAGAGTGAAACAGTTTGTCTGATTGTTTCTGATCCTGTTCCATCCATATATTTTTCCTGTGGAGGGGAAGTGGTTTGGGAAACTATTCTTGGAAAACCATTCTCGAACCTTTTCCAACCCCACTGGAACTCGTTGGAGGTGAAATAGGTTAGGAAACAGTTTGTCTGATTATTTCCCATCCCATCTTGACATGTTGTTTCCAGTATACAACATACTTGACACATTTCACTTCACATAAACATACATCCAAGTATACACTCAACAACAAGGTAGTCACAATTCATCAATTCATATTCAACCCACTTATACTTCATACAACAACCTAATAACCCAACAAACCATCAACACATGACATCTTTATCATTCGTTCCTTACTAATTATGCCATTTTCACAATGCAACACACTATATCATTCCATTAGCATTCCCTCAAACACTGTCATCCGTAAATATCATAATCAATCATAAAAATTTCACACAATTTTAAATGGATGCCCGATACAAATGCTAATGCATTCCACGTACAATATTCCCCGAGGTTCACTCATCTTTTCTTTTCTTTAGGGATCTTTCCCTTGTGAGCATATGCTCCCATTAATACTGACGGTGACCACACGCTCCTTGTTATGTCAAATTTCTTAAAGGGCTTTCTCTATTGAGCACCGGCTCCTTATTCCTTTTCTTGAAGGATTTATCCCTTGTGAGCACAAGCTCCTTAATTACCGACGATGAGCACATGCTCCTTATTTTTGTCGAATTTTTTCTTTTGAGCACATGCTCTATTTTCTTTTCCTCACCATGAACATGCTATATAGATGCAAGACATACCAAGGTAAGTATGGTTCGATTCACTTGACTCAAATTCTGCAAAGTAAGCTAATGACTTAACTCTAATCCAAACCTTGAACAACGTTTCCTACACATTTTTAAACATATTTTCCATATTAAGCATAATTTCACTTTTAATTTCACATTTCCACTATTATTTAACAAAACCCCTAAATTCTACCAAACCCTAAAATCTCAATCTCTTCCTAACACTCAGTATTTAATTCATAATCCACCCACATTACTTCCATTAACCATAACTTACCCGAAACACCCCCTTTTCCCAACTCTAGACTCAAATGCCCACAAGAATTAAGTATAAAGTTAGATACTACCTTGATCTTTCAAAGAGAATCATCCATATTCTCTTTCTTATACCACGATCTAATAGATCTAGGGTTTTAAAGGTTAGAGTTAGTAGTTTTAGGCTTTAGAATGGAAGGTTTTCAAAGTGGAATGGAGAGAGAAGTCGGGTGGGTTTCTAATAGATTTAATAGTTCTCTTTCTAAATGTTCACACATTTCCTATTTTAAAACACGTCAGGTCAAAAAGATTTGCACAAACCATTTGCCTACCCTTTTTGAATTACTGTCAGTGCAAAATTAACTTCTTATCCATATCTGAAATGGTTTAGGGAATGTTTTTGGCAGGCCATTTCCCAGGTCTTTTGACACTATCTGGACGACATTTTTCTGAATATTTTGGGTTATAATTTTTGGGGCGTTACAACAATACTCACTGAAACCTCAAAGTATAGTAGTTGTAATTTCTATTAGGATTAACGAGCAATCAAAATCTAGCCTTTCCTGCCGAACAATCAAGTTCAGGCTTTATTATTCATTACATTATATTCTTTTTATTTGGTTGATCAATCAAATGCAAATGTTCACTGAAAGCTCAAATTATGGCATTGAATTCTCAATTTCAATGCTCACTGAAAACTCAAAGTCTAGCAAATGGTTTAGGGAATGTTTTTGGCAGCCCATTTCCCAGCTCTTTTGACACTGTCTGGACGACATTTTTCTGAATATTTTGGGTTATAATTTTTGGGGCATTACACCAATACTCACTGAAACCTCAAAGTATAGTAGTTGTAATTTCTATTAGGCTTAACGAGCAATCAAAATCTAGCCTTTCCTGCCGAACAATCAAGTTCAAGCTTTTTTATTCATTACATTATATTCTTTTTATTTGGTTGATCAATCAAATGCAAATGTTCACTGAAAGCTCAAATTATGGCATTGAATTCTCAATTTCAATGCTCACTGAAAACTCAAAGTCTAGCAATTGAAATTTTTATTAGGCCCACTGAACAATCAAGGTCTGACCTCACCCACCGAACAATTAAGCTAGAGCTTTATTTTTATTTGGTTGACCAAACACCAAAACTCATCGAATGTTCAAAGTCTAACATGATCATTAAAAGCTCAAAGTCTAACAATTAGATTTTTTATTAGTCCCACGAAACAATTAAGGTCTGGCCTCACCATCGAACAGTTAAGGTTAGGCTTATTTACCAACTTAATGCTCAATAAGCAATCAAGTTCTAGCATTGTGTTCTTCATTAATCTCATGTCATTATCTTATATACAATAAAGTGCATGCATGTTATTGTGTTGGACTTTATAGTCAATCAAAATCAAACCATATCCAAATCATTATGTTCAATACACATAACATAATATGAATCCACAATAAACAATAACGATAATCAATACATATAATTCACACCATCCATATCTTTTTTATAGCTAAGGTAATATTAAAATTAACATAATTTACAACCTCATCAGACACCAATCTTAGACTTAAAATCATATACACAAAATCATATATCACACTTACAAGGCACATCACACACACATCATACATTTTTTACACACATAAAATTAAGCCAAAATTATTTAACCATACATAGGCAATTGATAGATAGGTAAGTGTATGAGCATACACTTGCCTTGAAATTCGTGTTAAGTGTGCTTCCTCGCTCCAGGCCCTAAAAATTTTACATATTCTATTCATTAACATACAATTGTAAACATTCATTACTTTATTTTAAATTAAGATTTTAAATTTTTTAATTACTACCCTTAACTCTCTGCCACCTTAAGCTTATCTCTCTCTCTAACCATAGCTCGTTAGTTCTTAATTTTCCTACATACACACCCATTTTACTCATAACCCAACACTTTCCTTCCATTTTCCTTTTAAACCTCACCTTACTTCTCTTCTCTTCTCACTGAAAGTTACCATCTTTCTAACCATTTCCCTTTTAACAAAAAATTCTTCATTCATTCATCAACAACCTAAGATATTATTACCCACAACCTTTTTTTGTATTGTCCATAATTTTAGAATTATTTTATGAAACGAGAATGTTCTAAGAAGTTTTACCTTAACCTCTTGTGAAGGGAACTCTAAAGCCATTTACATTTTAGTGTTCTTTCGTAAAGAGTGTTTAGAATTGAGTGGAAGAATGGGTTGGGAGATGAGGTGTAGTTTTTTAGGCATGCGGTAATGTTTTGGGGATAGGAGGTCATGTTTTAGGGTTCCCAAAATGAAGTCTCATCTTGATTGACCCGTTTTTAAAAAAAACTCTATGAGAAGGTAATATACTTTATCTGTAACTTAATGTATTTTATCGAGCAGTCATAACATACGAGACATGCAATACTATACATTATCAAAGATGACTAACATACGTTACTCATATGGTTGATGCACATGTTAGTGTAAGCCTTAGCCCCAAACATTGTCTATAGACTACATTAATAGTTAAGACATCTCATTCTGTCTTTTTACTATTTCTGTACATAAAGATTGATAGAATTCCAAGATTGAGTATCTTGATGCTTAAGTTGGCATATGTGATGCATATGTCTCTAGGACCTTGAAGTGAGAGATTTCATTCTAAATATCCTTAGTTGATTACTACTATGTGAATAGTATATAAATCATGACTAACATGCTCTTTTTGACTTAGTGGGTTTTGTCCTATGGAACACAAGGGCATGGAATGTCAGTTAGAAATCACTGATATATGTCTAGGACATGGTATTTAGATTAGATCCGCTAATGAGAACACTATATGGTTTAGAGTTATAAGTACTTCTCATTTGCAAGTCTTACACCAGAGTTCTTAGACCAGAAATCTCTGTGAAACTCTAAATGGATTTTGACATACTTTAACATACGCCTAAAATTCCTATAATATGGTGACAAGTATGGGTACTATTGGGTATGCATTAGTTCATATTAAAGAGCATGAGAGAAGTGAAGGGATTACCTAATCTTGAGGAGAGAGAAAATATCACTGAACACTTGATTAATAACTAGAAAGAGTGTGGCCACACCCATATGAAATAATGAGTTTCATTAATTATCTAAAAGAGTTCATTGTCAATGGAATATCAAGAAAAGGAATTGGCTAAATAAGGGTGATTATTCCATATTGTATGTAATTCCAACATATATGGTAAAGAACTATAAAAGATTGTACAAGGTCAAACGGATGTCACCACATCTTCATTTAGTTTGGGATGTCATAGAATTTTGTTAAAGTTTTTTTAGGACCATTAGGAATTAATTATTCATATTACCAACATTAAATGGACCTATAGGATCCCACACAAAGACTAGGTCTAAAAGGGGTAAAATTTGTATTTCCATTTTAGACATATATTTGGGCCATTTTGAGGACAAATATATGAGTCTTTAAAATGTGTAAATTAGAATAAATGAAAGCTCAAGTATGGTAAGGAATTTGGTCTATCCATTATATTTTTTTAAGCATTAATCAAGTACTTAAAATATGGTTTTAAAAGAGTTACAGAGAGACAAGAGGATTAAGCCACATTTTCTAAATAAAGAGTTGTCTTAAACATGGGCATATGTAAGAGATAAAAGAATCCTACTTATTAGCTAAAGTCCTTAGCTAATTCTAATTGATTTAGAATTCAAAGTTTGAATTTAAATCTGTAGGGTCCAAGTGACCTCTAGAAAGGGGGGATTGAATAGAGGCTAGAAGAATGGCTGGAATTTTAAACTTTTTGCAAGTAAAATGTGAATGAAAGAGTGGAATAATAAGACACAAGATTTAGAGTGGTTCGGTGAACAACACCTACTCCACTACCTAAGCTCTCACTTGGGATTTTCAACAATACACTATGTATTTCTTGTTACACTTGATTTTTAGCTCAAGATACCTTACAATCTGATTTCTAGCTCAAATGAAACCACACTCATTAAAGTAGTTCACTCTTGAAGACTCTTCTAGGTAGAACACAAGGAGTACAAAGAACACAAGTAGAAAATGAGAGCTAAAGCTTGAAA
>CANYCX011774473.1:0-10579 GCA_948193385.1 Breynia disticha f. nivosa | reverse complement strand
CAAAATTAAAAATCTACCATATACGACATAATATTGTGACCTTACCATAAAGGAAATATATTATTTATGTCCTTTGACTAGTGACTGTGATTGTCTCAATTGACAGAGGCTCATAGGCGTAACTGCAGAAAACTATGGGAATGAAACAAATCCTATGTACCATTCGGACTCTGACCCATCTCTCCCAATTCAACTACCAGACTTAAATATGAAAGGTATCTATTCATAATTGGGTTTCAATCTACGGACCACTCTGCACTAGGCCTGCCTATAATTCTCTCTTCTTTCACCATCATTTCTTATTTGTCCCCTTCTTATACGCATCTACGGTTATCAATGTCAGTAAAAAATGTGAAGATGAAGACACATATTGATCTCAATTTATATGAATATGAATATTAAAACCACAGTGCAAAAAATATTCTGAAGTAGCTGGTGGTGACGAAGTTTTACCATTCTATATATACCATCCACATTTTAAATGCCTGTAACGGCCAAAGCAACATCTCTTTCTTATTAAAAAAAAAAACCCTCTTTTCTCCATTTTTTTCTCCCTTTTTTCCTTAGCAAGTAAAACTTACAACTAAAATACCACCGGCACTTCACGAGATTTCACCACTTAAACTACTTTTTCAACTCTCTCTCTGTCTTAAGTAGTTGCGTTTCCTACACGAATGTTCATGATTTCATTACTCATCTTCGTGTCTCATCTCTCCTGACTGACAGGCTTATTAAGCTGGCAGAAGTGAATCGAATAGTTGCGTTTTAAGTGGCAGATTTGTCAGAGGCTGGAAGATCCGATCAGACACAAGAATATGAGAGAGACTTATAATTACATGCAGAGGTATTTATTGTTCACAGAATCCATTTGGCGTCCATTTATGAAGTTACCAGCTAAATCTTCTGCCGCCATCCTATCCGTCGTTTTGCTTCTTGTCGGAGCGTTTATCTCCACGCGCCTCCTCAACTCCACCGTAAGCATATCTTATACCTGCCAGTCATCATGTTTTTATTTGGTTCGAACCGACAGATTCCAAAACTGTAGCAAATCAAACACTGCATACCTTCTACATAAGACTGCCATACTAATGATAGAGTAGTTTGCAAGTTACCAATCAGAAACGACGACGTTAGACTTGAGCAATTAAATCATAAGATGCGCCGCAGAGATCGGCTCACCTAAAACTCGTTGAAATAGGTGTTTTTTTTTTTGACATGGAAATAGGTGTTTGATAGACGTGTTTATTGACCTTTCTATTGTTGATCATGTGATGTTATAATTTAGGTGGCCAAGTGTTACATTAAATAATACATAGGACCTATCTTTTCTTTTCATATTATTTAATCAATTGATTTGAATTCACTATCAGTTTGTCGTATTCCTTTCAAATTATTTTAATATAATATTTAAAATTTATATTTATTATTATTTAAAAAAAAGGCTGATTTCCATGTGCTATGCATACGAGGTTGGTCTCTACTTGACATTTTATGGACTCCGATTTTACAGGATGTTGGTGGCGGTCAAGTTCAGGACCATGTAGTAAATACCCTAAAAACCCCTACACCATTTCGTCAAATTACGAAAAAGCCCCCACCAAAAATCGAAATTCCACTCGATTGCACTGCTTTCAACCACACACGACAATGCCCCACGAACTACCCCAAAGTCTCTCCAGACGATCCGGATCGTCCAGTTGCTTCCACGTGTCCGGATTACTTCCGTTGGATCCACGAAGACTTGCGCCCGTGGACCCGTACGGGAATCACAAGGGACACGTTGGCAAGAGCTAAAAGGACAGCGAATTTTAAATTAGTTATTATTAACGGTAAAGCTTACGTGGAAAAATATCAGAAAGCTTTTCAGACAAGAGATGTTTTTACCTTGTGGGGAATTTTACAGTTACTGAGGAAGTATCCAGGGAAAATACCCGACTTGGAACTTATGTTTGACTGCGTTGACTGGCCTGTTGTGAAGGCCAATGAGTATAGTGCGCCCAATGCTGAGGCCCCGCCTCCTTTGTTTCGGTATTGTGGAGATGATGACACGTTGGATATTGTTTTTCCTGATTGGTCCTTTTGGGGATGGTGAGAGAGCTTAATTTGGATTTGTTTTAAAGCAAGTTACTGTTTTTATGTTGTGAGAATTATGATTAAAGTGGGTTTTGTTTTGTGCAGGGCTGAGATTAATATAAAACCATGGGAGTTATTGTTGAATGATTTGAAAGAAGGGAACAAGCGGATGAAGTGGATGGAAAGAGAACCTTATGCTTATTGGAAAGGAAATCCTGTTGTTGCTGTTACTAGGCAAGAGCTTATGAAATGTAATGTCTCAGAAGGTCAGGATTGGAATGCTCGTGTATTTTCTCAGGTATGTGATGAATTTAGTTGAAGAAGCATTAATGTGGATTGTTGGTCGTCAGAGTTATTAGATTCCTGAAACTGTTTTGTTTTCTTTGTTTGCAGGATTGGATTCGAGAATCCCAACAAGGGTATAAGCAATCTGATTTGGCAAGCCAATGCAATTACAGGTTCAAAAATGTTCCAGCTTTTAAAAATGTATAATTTGTTTGGCACATTTGTTCTGCAGAACCATATGCTCTCGTCCCTGCTGTTTTTTTGGGGAATGCCTCTGGTTTTTGCGCCTTAATTGTGCCAGTTTTTTGCAGGTATAAAATCTATATTGAAGGGTCTGCATGGTCTGTGAGCGAAAAATACATTCTTGCCTGTGACTCTGTTACGTTGCTCGTAAAGCCTCGTTACTATGACTTCTTCACGAGAAGTTTGGTGCCAGTTCACCATTACTGGCCTATAAAAGAAGATGACAAGTGCAGGTCTATCAAATTTGCAGTTGACTGGGGCAACAGCCACAAGCAAAAGGTAAAGCATTCTTTCTTACTCTGCATAACATTTTTCAACACGTGTGTAGTTTAATAAGGCGAAATCTCTGTGAACCAAGAATAAATAAATGAAGTCTTTCAAGATATATAGTCTCAGAGAATAACAAAGTGGATGCTCTGATCTGAATTTCATGACATTGCCATCAAATGTATGTTCTTAGTTGGTTATTCTCTGTGGATATGGCAGGCACAAGCTATCGGTAAAGCAGCAAGTGAATTCATTCAAGAGGATTTGAAGATGGACTACGTATATGACTACATGTTTCATCTTCTGAACGAGTACGCAAAATTACTGACTTTCAAGCCTGTTATACCTCGCAATGCTGTCGAATTATGCTCAGAGACCATGGCGTGCCCTGCAAGTGGATTAGAGCGCAAGTTTATGATGGAATCCATGGTAAAAGCTCCAGCAAATCTGGGACCATGCACCATGCCTCCTCCTTATGATCCTCCCACTCTCAGCTCTGTATTCAGGAGAAAAGAAAATTCAATGAAACAAGTTGAATTATGGGAGAAAATTTACTGGAACGATAAAAATAAGACACCATAGACGTTCGATATGTACACGGGGTTTGCTCTTGCGTTGTTCTGTGATATATATAGGTTGTTTTAGAACATACTTGGTCTCGAGTCATACAATTGTTTTTCCTATTAAACTGTAGTAACCCTATTGGATTAATTATTTTGGCACAACCTTTTTTTTTCCTGAATAAATATATTATAAATTGATCTTTGATTCAATGGTGGGCTCTTGATCTCAAGGTCTACATGTAAAATGGTTACATGAGGCATAGTATCTGATTAAGCATTGTGCCATTTGTCCAATTTTACACCAAGAAAAATCTGCTTTGAAATACAAGTTTGTTGTCCAGGCAAAAAAGTTGGCATTTGTTGTAGAAAAATTAAGAATAAGATCCTGCCATATGTAATTCGGTAGCTCTGTGTTTTAGCAAAACAATCTTACAGTAAATGCAGGAAATTCAAGGCAAAGAAACCATTTCTAAACTTAGTAGGCTTCAAAATACTTTTGCCATTGTCATGTTTATCAGAACATCAGCAAAACTAGGGCAATGAGAGAGAACATATCAGGAATTTTCCATCATCAGGAAGAATCGATCTCCCGTACGTTTACAACGACACTTGGAAGATCCTTCCTTGTATTCTTCTTATTCTCATTCGTATTTGTTGGAGCTTTCTTATCGACGCGCCTCAGCTCCAATGTAAGTAACTTTCCTTTGTTAGTTAGAGGCAACCAACTTCCGACGAAATGTATGGTGTCACGTTGCACCACTTGTGAAATGAACCATTGATCTCTTGCACTGAAATTGATCCTGCGACTCAACCTTGCAGGTTCTTACTGGTAGTTCCTCATCGATTTCGACCGAAAAAACCTCAGAAAAGCACTCGGAAATAATCGAAATTCCACTAAATTGCTCTGCATTCAACCTGACGGGAAAATGCCCCTCAAACTACCCGTCAGGTTCACCAGAAAATCCTGACCATTCACCAAGTCCCACATGTCCGGACTACTTCCGTTGGATCTACGAAGATTTACGTCCATGGGCCCGCACGGGAATAACAAGAGAAATGGTAGAGAGAGCAAAAAGAACAGCTAATTTCAGACTGGTAATAAAGAATGGAAAAGCCTACGTGGAAACATTCGTAAAAGCGTTTCAGACAAGAGACGTGTTCACACTTTGGGGAGTCCTACAATTGTTACGCAGATTTCCAGGGAAAGTGCCTGATTTAGAACTCATGTTTGATTGTGTGGACTGGCCTGTCGTTAAGTCTTCAGAATATGGCGGACCCAATTCATCGTCCCCACCTCCTTTGTTCCGTTACTGCGGGGATGATAATACGTTGGACATTGTGTTTCCTGACTGGTCCTTCTGGGGATGGTAATTAACATTGCAACACCTCGAATTGTCAAATTTTAATGCTTTTGTTGTAGAATATATTGCATTTTCAGCATATAAAAATTCTGAAAAACACGTTTACAATTTGTGAAATTGTAGGGCAGAGATTAATATAAAGCCATGGGAGCATTTGTTGAGTGAGTTGAAGGAAGGTAATAATAGGAGGAGATGGATGGATAGAGAACCTTATGCTTACTGGAAAGGGAATCCAGATGTTGCTGAAACTAGGAAAGACCTTATTAAATGTAATGTTTCTGAAAGTCAAGACTGGAATGCCCGATTATATGCTCAGGTATATATATGCATCCACTTCTTTGAAAATTATTCTATAGCAGGAATTTTGTTGCACAACAAGAAAAATAATATTTTTTTATGATTTCGTCAAAAAACGGTCGTTGGAAATAGATACGTCAGAAAATTCATTTTTTGATGAAACTTGTCAGAAATTTTCCGCAAAATCCGTCAAAAATTTTTCTCAAAAAAAATTGAAGGAAAAGTACATTTTAAAAAACAAAATTTGTTGCCGGAAAATTTCTAACGAAATTCACCAGAAATTTTTGATGAGATTCATTCGATGTATCATCGCAAAAAAATCGCGTCGATGGACTTTTAAAAAATTATGCGAACGGAAAATTTCCATGAAATTCATCGGAAGTATTTTCGTCGTAATTTTTTCGTGGATAAAATTTCGTTGAAAATAACTTTTTTTTCTTTTTGTGTTGGTTACTAAATCGTTTCTCCTGCACGAAAAACACAGAATTGGGCGATAGAATCACAGCAAGGATATAAGCAATCAAATTTGGCAAGCCAATGCATTCACAGGTGCAAAATCAATCCTCTTTCTAGTCCATGTTTCTTTGTTTAGTTTATTATTTGCTGGATTCTTAAAGTAATTGTACAAATCAAAACAGGTACAAGATTTATATCGAAGGATCAGCATGGTCAGTCAGCGAGAAGTATATTCTAGCTTGTGACTCTGTCACTCTGATCGTGAAACCTCACTACTACGACTTTTTCACGAGAGGTTTGATGCCATTTCATCATTACTGGCCAATAAAGGAAGATGATAAGTGCAAGTCCATTAAGTTTGCTGTTGAGTGGGGTAACAACCACAAGCAAAAGGTGATCCTTAAGTTCAATTAATCTTGTTTAAAAACTCAGTTTCTGTTACTTTCAGTTATAAAAATGAACCCTTTGAATGGATTTTTTCAGGTTCAGCTAATTGGAAAGGCAGCGAGTAAATTTATCCAAGAGGGTTTGAACATGAGATATGTGTATGATTACATGTTTCATGTACTGAAAGAGTATGCAAATTTGTTGAGTTTCAAGCCAGTGATTCCTCCGAATGCCAAGGAAGTATGTTCTGAGGCAATGGCTTGCGAAGCTCGGGGATTTGAGAAGACGTTTATGATGGATTCGTTGGTGAAGGGTCCTGCTGAGTCCAGCCCTTGTGTCATGCCACCTCCTTATAGTCCTTCAGGTCTTAACTCAATTTTGAAGAAGAAAGAAAACTTGATAAAGCAATTGGGATTGTGGGAGAAAATGTACTGGAAAAATGAGCATAAATAGTGGAGTTGGCGTGGATTATAAAGACTTGGCAGGGAATCTTCCGTTAACAGATCGGAAAATGAAAGTGGATGCGTAAGATTCAACCCTGATGACTGGAGAAGGAAACAAAGAAAGACCAAACAATATGTCGTGAAATCTTCCATTAACAGATCGTGCTAGCTACTGTTTCCTCTTTATCCTCACAAGAGGGCATTCTTGTATTACACTATATTTGAATTTCAATTCATATAATTAAATTGAATCATAGAAAACCAGTTCTATAAATTAGAAGCTGGAAGAGTTTTGTTTACTCATCACAAGCTTTTCTGATTTCAAGTCATTAAAAAATGATGAGAAATTGGTGCGTTGACTGATGAAATTGGGATCTTAGAAAACCTTCAACATCTTGATTTATCCTTCAACTTAATCTCAGGTTCTATTCCGGAGTCTTTGCTAAGAATGTCATCTTTCTTCGCACAGGGATTCTGATTCCATCCCTTCTGCAGGGAGAAATTCCAAGCTCAATTGCCCTTTTGCCTATTCTAGAGTCTCTTCACTTCCGGAACAATAGCTTGTTTAGACATATTCCTGCATCTTTGCAGCAGTGCATAAACTTAGTAATTCTAGATCTTGAGTTTAATAGCTTGATTGGGAAGTTGCAAAAATGGTTGAGTTCCTTTGAGGCTCTGATTGCTCTTATTCTTCCCTCAAACAAGTTGGATGGAGGAATTCCGTCAGAACTCTGTCGTCTTAGTTTCCTTCAGATATTGGACCTTAGCCGGTAATAATTTGTCTAGTACAAAGTTCCGAGGAGCAAATCATATATTATTCTTATGGTGAAATTATTGATAATGCCAGTAAGATAACGAAAGGAATTGAAGTTCAATAAGATATGACTAATGCTGGCCAACTCACATGGACATTTCAAACAACAGTTTATCAGGAGACATTCCACAAGAAATCATTGCTCTGTTGGGATTACAATCTTTGAATTCATCAATAAATAATTTGACAGGAGAAATCCCAACTAAAATCGTTGACATGCAAGCACTAGAATCAATTGATTTGTCAAGAAATAAAATTTCAGGCCGAATCCCCTCAAGCATGTCGACTATGCATTTCCTGAGCTACTTAAATGTATCATGCAACAATTTGTCTGGGGAAATTTGATAGAATCGGAAACTATTGGCATGGCACAACATATAAACGAACTGATAAACAAACAAAATTGACAGTAACTTTCTGAGAATCGACTCAAACTATTGAACATATGACAAAACTTCGATAAGATTACATTAGTCTAGAAAATCTATTTAAGTTCCATCAAACAAAAATGATAAAAACACAAATTTAACACAAACAACGCTGATAATATGCAATTTCTGGCACAAAAAAGTCTGAACATCATTGAAAGAGAGAAACGAAGAATATCTAAAGAGCACGGCCTTTTATAATGTCGATGCTCATTTCGCTGGGATCTGTCGCTTGCAACTCCACTTGAATACCATCCAATTCCCTCTTGAATCTATCCTTGGAGCTCGCATATACCATCTTGCCTCTTACACTTGATGTATCTGGTGACCTGCAAATTACAGCTCCAACATAAACAGTCTAATAATTCATGGATATAATAATGCAATGGAATTAAAAGCTTAACAATCTTAATCAATTACCATGCAATGAAGAAGATTTTGCTCTTCTGGCAGTTCTCATTTGTTGTGAAATCAAAGTCATAGACAGCGTAACGGCATTCGTTAGCAGGCAGAGATGCAGTGAAGTCGTCATATGTTTCATCAGGGCCACCAACTTTCTCTATCACCACTTGGTGATTCTCAATCTTGAAGACGATGAACCGGTAGATCCTCCTCGTTTTTAGCTCATGAAATTTGAGCTTACACTCATCATGTACAGCCATTCCTGAAGCCTGTAATGGTTTAATAACAAAGAATATAAGAAAGTTTCATGATTTAAACACAGAATTAACATGAACACCGCTCAAAGATTGAGCTTTCTGATTATGAACAAGAAGTACAATCAAGTATAAACACAGGGAAGAACTTACCATATTGGTCTAGTTCAATGTGAACCAGGGAAATAAGGAAGAAAAGAAAATTGAGAATGGAAATGAAAGTGAAAGAGAGAACGAAGAGTACGAAGATAAGATCCTTAATTTTGGGAACACAGAGAGAATGAGAGGTTAGCCAAATACGGAGAAGAAGAGAAATTTGAGGGAGAAAACAAGGGTTGAGGATTCTCTCAGCTTGCAGAGCTGATCATGTCCACAATTGTCTTATATAATTATTCACATATTTCATGTCTCAGTATATACTAGCAAAAATAGCAAACAAAAGAAACTCTTCTATTTTCGTCGCATACAAAAATTTCTAAATCCGTCATTCCAGTTAGCAATGACGGCTCAGAGTGCAAAATTTTCAGATCAAATAAATGACAATTACTGTTATATTACATATAAATCAATTGCACCACAGCAACCAAGAACTAATTTGTGCAAATTCAATCGATGAAGAGCAAACACAAAAGCAAATTATTATAATATCCTAATCAGTACAAAATTGTGTATAATTTTGCAGCAATGCTACAAGAGCACAAGATCACTAGATGATTCTCATCCTACGAAGTTAACTACTTTATGACCTGCGCTCCTCTTCTTTGATTTTACATGACCATCTGGCAAATCACCCTGCTTTGGATCAGATTTCTCTTTTTGGTTGCCTTGAGTGGCTTCTGCGGAAAAATCGTCGTCAAGATCATCTCCGCTGGTGAACTTGGTAACTTTTGGCCTTCCAACCATTTCAGTCACTGAAATCAAACACGAGGTGATGACTAAGAGAACCATCAAGTAGTAATATATGAAGGCAGAATGCATCATCAAGAATAACCAGACGATCTCATGCTTTATTCAAATGACTGGATCATATAGTCATTTGAAGCTTTGAACTTTGAATATGCACAACTTACTCACAATCAGTCCCAAATTGTTAAAGATGAGTGAAAATTTTCGAGATTTTTTTTTCTCGTACATATAATGACTAAAAGCCTAGGATGTATTACCTTCTTTTCTAGCAGCATCAAAAACTTTCTTTCCCTTCTCTGGACAATCTTTGGCCAAATGTGTTACACCACCACATATTTTACAACAACCACCCTGTGAGAATACCATACATCAATAAGCATTTAAGAGCAAAACAGTCTCATAATCGAAGTTCATTTACCTACACTCCTTAATCGTTATTAGATACTGAAACGCAAAACTTTAACTGTCTTACCTTAGGGTATATACCACGTGTGTTTTTGGGACAGTCTTTGCTCAAATGTCCTTGCTTATTGCAGATAAAACAACTAGCAAATTTAGTTCCACCTACATTACCAAAGTGAAGCTTGTGAGTTCTCAAAACTACAAATATTTCGTGAAATCTTAAGTTCCTATGAGCTCACATTAAAAGTAAATGAAGAGGATTCCTGAAATAAGGCATACATGGCCAGAACACATGCTTTCATATTTCATAAAGACCATATAAACAATTATACATCGACCATATATTTTTCATCAACCATGTAATCAATCACCAAACTAGACGAAATTCACGAACAATGTACCGAATTTGGATCAATTCGGAAACCACGAAACTGAAATAAACAAAGAAAATAAATCTAACAAAAACTGAGACTGAAAAACAAAAATTACCATCTTGAAGAGGGTAAGGACACTTAGAAAGTGAATGTCCACTTTCGCCACAATTATAACACAATTTCTTATCAACCAAAGTATCATCGTCCTTGTTAGGACACCGTTTAAGACTATGACCACGTTGTCTACACAACAGACATATCTGTAAAACAACAAACAATAAATCAACACCAAAAATCAATTTTTTTCATTGAACAAAAAAAACCCACTTCACTAAAGAAAACCCTGAAAGTTGAAACCTTATTCTTTTCCCACTCAGTTTTCTGAGGACAATCTTTGGCAATATGGTCTAAACCTTTGCATATAAAGCAACTATCTCCAGGTTTCATTCCAGGGATTCTAAGTGGGTGTTTTCTAAAACCCTTTTTGTTGGGTTTGTTAGGGCCATTGGAATCAGTTTTCTTTCTCTTGAACCTGGTGGCCTTTTTTTTCTTTTTTGTGGGGTCTTTAGGTGGAGTTGGTTCTGGTTTTGGAAAGAACTCTGGATGTTCTGTTTTGTATCTTTT
>CANYCX011774396.1:0-10000 GCA_948193385.1 Breynia disticha f. nivosa | reverse complement strand
GATTCAAGATCTCCACTCGATCCAGCAACTTCCAAACACCAAGACTCGATGAGGTCTAGGTTCGTTTAGGGTTTTTTGGAACTTGGCTCAGGTTTTGGAAAGCAAGAACATGTATGAAGATGAGTGTAGAGAGAGATAGAGACATATGAGCTTATATAGTTTTGGGTTGCACAATTTTACCCTCGGCTCTACACGTTACCTTCTTTTCAATTTTTCTCTCTCCCGATTGACCTAACCTTACCTGATTTTAACTCCACAATATATTCTACACTCTCCACCAATTATTAATTAAAACTTTCCGCGAAAAATTTTCTCACATATATTTATTACATATTCAATTAAAATCTAAAAATAACAAAAAATGGAGGGCGTTACAGAAGTAGCTATAACCAGCTCTCGCATGTATATTCAATGGTCCACACATGTTCGAGTGTATTTGATCCAATAATCCACTAGTTCTTTCTCTTTCTTTTGTTGAAAGGATTCTTAGTCGTTTTCCTGTAAATACACGATTTGCAAGTGTCTATTGATTTCCAATCAAAAAACCCAAGAACTCCATGTTTATAAAGCCTTTGCAAGCTTTTCTCACTTGCATGTCCTTAACAACAATGACAGAACTAAGAAGGATTTAGTTCATTTGACTGAACCTTCTTAGTTTTTACATTATACATGGCACGACTTGACAAGCCTAGGACATATAAACCATTATTAAGGAATCCACTTCCATAATATACGTTACCATAATGAATAATCATATTTTTATTCTCAATAACAAAAGTAAAACTGTCATTGTCCAAGGCTGAAACTGAACTAATGTTCCTACTTATTGTAAGTACATAAAAATAGTTCTTTATCTATAGCCTCAAAGGCATACATAAAGTATAGTGTACAATCTCTATGGCAGCAACACTTGCTACATTTTTTACTTAAAGATCAACCTCGCCCTATGAAATTACTCTCCTATTTTGTAATCCTTTCACATTACAACAAATGTCAAACCCATATCCAGTATCCAATACATACGATGTAAAAATAGAGAGATTTATTTCAATAATTTAAATCTTTGAAGAAAATGTTCTTACTACACCCTTCTTTCCTCCCAATAACATCGGACAATTTCTCTTCCAATGTCGTCTTTCTTAGTAATGGAAGCAAATGTCTAAAGGAACAGGCTAAAAAGCCATCCTAGGCTTTTATTGGGGTAAGACCTCCAACATGAATACATATGCAAATCCATTCAAAAATAAATTTTCTAACACCCATCTGGGCTCGAGGCCCACATGCTCAAACAAGATGAAATACAACCCTAAACATGGCAAGTTCTATTTTAAGTTTTAAGCCCAAGTCGTTAAGAGAAATTGTGCATTTGGGCTCCTTGAGTTAAAACCTAGTGATGAGCTTTGTCCAAGCCTAACATCATTCATTGAATGAATGCACTCAAGCCCACAAGCTAAAAACCAATTTATTTTGTGCCAAAAATAACATTGATTCAATTTCTCTTTTACCAATTTTATCCATATAACAAAATAAGTGTAAAAATCTATATGAATGCATTTAAGGACAAAAAATAATTAAAATAAAATCATACACAAAAATTTAAGATTCCCACATCTAATTCATTCCATAAATTTATCATAAAATCCATTTTAGGCCGTTAAGAACTAAACTTGTTCAACTAGGTCATTAATTCACTCACTAAGGCACCTAGTTTAGTGTTTTTATTATTAGTCCACTAATTAAACGATATGGAAAATAGAAAAAACATTGAAGAACACGTGAATAATCTAATTCATCCCCTCACTATTTCATAAAATCAATTTTAGGCTTATTTGATTTTAACTATGTCAAAAGAGTCTTAAAACATCAAATTATGTACCTAGTTTTGCATTTTATGAAATAAAGCATATACCTACACGTGACCAGCTATGAATAGGATTAAAATTAACACAAACCTACTGTATTAAATTAAACTTAAACCCTAATATTCTGATCGTACAATACAGCCTAAGAAAAGTGCAAACTAGCTCACGATTTAGGTCAATTATGTGTTAAATCATTATGGTGACTGCTCTAATGCCACTGTTGGGTTTTCCAGACTTCTAAACAATTTGGGAAGCCAAAAAACATCAAGAAAACCAAGAAATATATCCAAGATTTAAACCAAAACGTGATTCAACAACATTCTTTACTTAAAGATTGAAACTAGTTTATAAAGATTGAGTCTTTAATAAAAAGAAAACGTGTACGCTTCTTCTTGGTTAGGCCATTATCAATAAATTTTTTCTATACACTTTATCCCTTTATTAATCCATCTCTTTCATCTGTATTTTCATCCCTTTATTTATCTTATAATATGTCACCTTTATGCATCAAGATGATCATACAATGTAACTATTGCATGAAAAGTTTTGATACAACCTTTAATTCGCCTCAAAACACCACCAGGAGAATATCCTTGAGTGACCATCCTCTATGCTCATACACACACCAATAGGTAATCAAAGGGAGAGTGTTATCTCGTGAATGTTTCAAATTTTGGCTATCGGATTTGTTATCAAATGTTTTGACTCACCTTGGTCAGTATATGGACATGTAGAGGTAGGAAAATTTGAGAGAAAAAATCTATTTTCTCTTTAAGTATTTTGGCTAATGAAAAGAGAGAGAGAGAGTGAGAAGAGGAGTGACCAAAATGTCCTAGTTTCAGATTATCTATTCTATGCCAAAATCTGTCTCACTCTCTCATCCATTTCTTTAGAATTTTGTGAAAGATAATTGACCTAAAAAAAGCTCCCAATATGTAGTGATTTTAATCCTACATTGTCTCCATTTATCAAGTCTTTAATTCAAAATAAAAGATAATAATATGAGGTTAAATGTCACTAAAATCTTCTCTTTTTTTCCCACCATTTATTAATTGATAAAAAATATTATCAAATAAAGTGAGGTTCAAAATTTTAGCTTCTTTATTGGGCTCCATATAGCTCAATTTGAATACCATATTTGACCCAAACAAATGTCCATAAGATGGTCCAATTATTTGGTCAAATTGGAAATATCAAAATTATCCTTTTTTATTTGGTTTTTTCAAGTGTGATTATGCATGTCCATTTAAATAATTAATGAAGGGGTTTAAAAATTGAGGAAAATAAGAAAAAGGAGGCAACACTTCATGGGTACGGTTGTGTATGGGCTGTGTAAAGTTCATTGTTCTATAAAAGCGAGGGGCATGAGAATGACACAGTCATGTCATGTAGACGTGTTGCTTAGAATATACAAGAATGGGTAGCAACACAAGCATGTTAACTACCTGTGTCATGTTTCATGTTTTAAATAGATGCCAAACACTCCTACCCCTACCCTCGCTGGTAATCTTCCTAAAAAATCTAATAAGGGGCAACAAAGGGAGATAAAATAACACTCAAACTTAATTTCCTCATGTAAGTATTAATTCTTGTGTATTGCCTGTTATTTTGTTGAAGTTTTAGGTTGAGGATGTCGTTAGGCTATTGAAATCTGAATTGATTAAGTTAATATGCGGATGTGTGATGTGTAAGAGAGATAAAAGGATGCAAAATAAATGATAATAGAATGAGGGAAACACTCAATTTAGACTAGGTTTTTAGTGTGACGAACTAGGGTTTGATAATTGGGAAACTTGAACAAAAATTAGTTACATGGGTTAATACATGTATGAATGTTTTTATAGGAGGCAAAAACTAAGAGAGAAAGTGGAGTGGAATACTCGAGTATCCGAGCTTCGTAGGATTCGAGATAATTGTACCAAATTCACATTTACTTAGACATTAACCGTAGGTGTATGGTTAAGTATAATTGAGTTTATATTAATTTTAAATTATGATTTAAATGTTTGGTTGGAAAATATGATTGAAATAATAATGGATGTGAAATTATGACATGCAAAAGCATAAATGCATTACATTAACATTTGTTTGAATAATTGAGGAATAGAGGGATTTCCTACAAGAGCGAGAGCTCTTATGAATGTGAAATAAGGGGATTTCCCACAAGAGAAAAAGAGGGATTACTTATAAGAGTGAGAGCTCTTACGAATGAAAAAAAAAGGATTGCCCATAAGAGCAAGAGATCTAAATAATTGAGGAAGAAAAGGTGTGATGCCCTAAAATCTACCCTAAATTTACCTTAAATTAAGTTAATTAATAAATATAATAATGGCAAAAAGGGACTGAATGATTTTTGTAAGAAAAATATGCAAAAAGTGCACAATGGGGGACCAAATAGCATGGTGTTTGGCCAAACTGTGCACAAAGGGTGCTTTTGGTTCATTTTTTAACTTAGAATAAATGGTTTAGTGCATGGTTTAGCCAAATTGTGCTCCAAACCATTTTATTAAAAAGAACGTTTAAAATGGGTTAGAAACAAGCCAAAATATCATTTAAACACAAACACTCCTTTCCCAACCCACAAGAAACACTCTCAAACCCCTAAAACCACACCCAAACACCTCTACTAACTTTTTTCCACCCCAAACTTGAGAGGTACAAATCCCACACAAAGAGGATGACACCCCACCTAGAGAAAGAGAGCTTTATAAGAGGTAAGCCTTAATTTGTTGTAGTTGTAAGATTAAGGGATGAAAATGGAAAAAGAAAGTAAGGGGGATAATTTGCATGGTGCCCTAAGTGCGAGTATAGAAATGAGGATATAAAAAATGAAATGGGTTTGAGTGATGAGCCTTTAGAGGGATTTAAGTATGGTTTAGTGTAAAAGTAGAAAATTTTAGTCATGGTGGAGGACTAAATGTTAGATGGGCATGGGGATATGTGAGAATGAGTAAAACGATAAGAAATAAGTAAACTTTATGAGAAAAACAAATAAAAATAAGATTTTTATTTGGTTAAATGATTCAACCTTATGAGAAAAAAATAAAAATAAGAATTTTATTTGGTTAAATGATTCATATGAAATTGTATTGTGTTTAAGAGTCGATGAGAACAACTATTAGAACAGTTGTCAGAAGGCAAGCATGACTCAGACTTGCTAGGTAAGTGTATGCCTAAAACTTACTTACATTTGGTTGTTGTGCATGGTTAAATATACGTGGCAATAATTATGTGTAATGTATATGTATGTGCTTTATATACATATGTTGGTGTGCTAAATGATGCGAGGTTTTTAGTATGGCTTGATAGTATATTTGATGTGGATTGTTTGGTTGATAATGAATTGCTTAAATGGATTGTACTATGTATGAGAGTTATGGATTGATGTTTGTGTGGTGTATGACCCTTTGGTAGTCTATGGGCAAAGAGATAATTGATGTGGAATAGTATGAAGTAAATAAGATGAACATAATTGTTAATGCATATGGATACATAGGTAACTTATGTTGGCTTGTTGCATTATTGTGAGTGCATTCATGAGTATAGTACATGCATTTTTGCATTAGAGATATCAATGGACATAAATGAATATAGAGGTGAATGGACATAAAAGAAATAGGTGCCAATGGGCATATAGGAAATAGACACCAATGGATGCAATATTTATCCAACAGACGATTTATTTTTGGGCATTAATTGACTCGAAAAACCATATAAGGTACGAAATATTTTAGAGCACCAAAGTGTGAAAGAATCATAAATGAACAAAAAAACTTCACCATGATGCATCATTGATCATTCAAATTGAATCATAAAATGAAAAAAAAACATGAAGACTCATGAGACTTAATAGATTATAAATTTTCACACATAGAATGGATAAATTGTGGAATTAGGAAGGAATGATTAACATAGTATGTAATTTTGAAATGGAATGATTAACATATTTGTGAAATACTTGGTAAAAGATTGTTGCATTGTTATATAAATGATGTATGCTTGAGATTACATGTTTTCCTATTAAACGTTGTATGCTGCAAAGAAAACTAAGTGTGCATAGGTTAGGTAAACTATTTGCCAACCCGTGAAATATGTCTAGATGAAACTGGACTACCACTATTAATTTTGGGATGCAAACAGACAGGTACATGGGTTGTACAAACTATGCACCAAACCATTTGCTTCATTCTTTCTAGAACAGATTGTGCACCAGGTAAATTATCTGATGCACAGTTTAGGTAAACTATGCAAAACCATTTACTTTCTCCTCAGGCTCGAAATGAGTGCACGATTTGGTACACGGGATGGACAGACCATGCATGCCTTAAAATGGACGTTTTTGAGATATTTTGAATCTGAAACTCGATGGACATTTTTCCTAATATGTATGGATGATTGAACTAAAATTCTAATGGAATTAAAATCATGAAAAACACTAGTAAGGACTTAGGATGAATATGATAACTTAAATAGTTTTTGTAAAGAAGATAGAGAATCAACCATAAAACTATGTGTGTTTGAAAGTATGAGTGCAATGGTCTCTACATGGTTCTAATAGTGGCATGGGGGTGTGCAAGTACTAAGTTTAATACTCTGTATGTTTTTCTTATGATTGTTTAGTGTGTGCAGATAAAGAGGCTAACACTTAGCATCCATTCGACTATACTCTTATGCTTTTGGGGACTCAAAAGCCATGGTTGAGGATCCACTTAGTTAACAATTGTTATGTTCAAACTTCTAAAGCTATCATTTTGTATTTTGAGGATAAAACTTGTAAAATTTTGTTATGACTATCTTCTTCATTGCATCAACATTTCAAATCATATATTTTATTTTGTTAACATACCTTAGATTTTGTGATTACTCATAATAGGTTGTTGATGCTTGATTTTTATTTACCAATATCAAGGGGATTCATTTTTTATAAATTGAGAAAAATTGTACTGAATTTGCAAAATGAAATTATAAATCAAATAAAATTGAGCAAGACATTTAATGACATCAGAGTGGAAAGAATATTCCTCATGGCATTTGCACAAACTGTTCTTAAAATCTCTTTGCTTTGTTAAAACCCTTATAAAAGTTTACTATTTTTTTCAAGCTTAAAGGAAGGATCCTGAAGATAAACATGTTCTCTATATGGTAGTCAATACAAGGCCATATGTTGTGACTCTTTTTAATATATATATATATATACACACACACACACTTAATTTCCTATTAACATTTATTCCTAGTTTTGCACATGTATGCATGTAGTGAAATCATCACTCATCATTTTCAAATGTCAAATTTTAGAATGAGAATAAAAGTTTTGAAAGTGTAACCCAATGAGGGAACTATTCTCCTATAGTAAATTACAACCCATGCTCATAGCAAAACAAGTGTTTTGTCAAAAAGGAAATTTTGAGCACATAAAAATGTAACTAGAAAGATTCCCTCAACCTCGGCTCGTAAGTCCACAAAAGGTAGCAGTGCAAACGATTGTTCGCTATGCATCAGCCTACCACCTGTCCACCAAAGAAACTCGCAACAACAACACAATGAGTATTAAAACTCAGTGATTGTGTAGGTCTCTCTGACCTCTAAATTCGACTACCACCTTATGTTAATATATTAATCATACGAACACTAAAATAAAAATTAAAAAATTACTGTTTAGATTTTTGTCATCTTGTTGTCTACTAAATGTCAACTTATTCTATACTTGTTTTCGACATTTATGTTTTTAAGTTAAATTATATTAAAACTTAAATCATATTAAATTGACAATAAATGAACATGGTTATAATAAGTCTACTTATTATCTACTTTATTGTCAACTACTTGTCTAGTTCTTGTCAACTTGTTATCTACTAATTGTCTACTAATTGTCAAGTTGTCTACTAATTGTTGACAATTATATTGTCAACTTATATTCTAATAATGATATATTATAAAATCTAGCATTTAAGAAAGAAATATATACTGTGTTGGCATTAGTGGAATTGGTTTAAAAAACTAGCATATAAGTAAATCTTGTCTTACCAGCTAATTTTCTAGATTGGGAGATACAGGATAAGCAACGGTTGGAGGAGCAATTTATGCAGGAGGAGGTTTTTACTGCTCTAACTGGGATGCACCTATACAAAGCACCTGGACTCGATGGGTTTCAAGCTACTTTTTACCACCCAATTAGCCTTTGCAATGTGGTCTATAAGACCATTACTAAAGCGATTGTAAATCATCTTAAGCCTCTCCTCCCAAAGTTCGTGTCCCCTATGCAAACGAGCTTCATTCTGGGCTGAAATATATCTGATAATGCGATAGTGTATCAGGAAGTCCTCCATTCCATGAAAAGGAAGGCAGGGATACAAGGAACTATGTATGTGAAAATTGACTTAGAGAAAGCTTATGATCGGTTCGATTGGGGCTTTATTCGGCATACTTTGTTTCACTTTGGGCTTCTGGACCATCTGATAGAAGTTATAATGCTATGTGTGACAACACCAACATATCGAATCCTATGGAATGGAGAAGGCACTTCATCCTTTTCTCCATCACTCAGATTGCGACAAGGCAACCCGTTTTCCCCGTACCTAATTGTATTATGTGTGGAGAGATTGGGACACCTTATAGAGCAGACTGTCCAGGATGGAGACTGACACCGTATTACTGTTAGTCGTAATGGACCCATCCTACCACATTTATGTTTTGTTGATGACAATTCTTTTTGTGAAGGCGGAGGTTTCACAAGCCCACGTGATTAACCACGTGCTTAACCTGTTCTGCTGACAAAAGCTAAACTGTATGAAATCCCAGCTTTACACGTCCAAGAATGTCAACAACTCACTTGGTGTTCCCTCCATCCATAACAGAATTTCCAAACACACCTACAAAGGAGTGGTGGACAGGGTTCACCAACATCTGTAGGGATGGAAATCAAAATGTTTGTCATTAGTAGGAAGAGTTACATTAGTTAAAGCTGTTACATTGGCCATTCCAACATATGTAATGCAAATAGTGTTACTGTCTAAAGGTGTTTGTACTTAGATACATAAATGTAACTGGAACTTCTTGTGGGGGCTCAACAGAGGAAAAAAGGAAAATACATAAGGTTTGCTGGAAGACTGTGTGCAAACCTAAGTCCAAAGGAGGGCTTGGCATTCGATAGATGCGACAGTACGATCGAGCACTATTGTTGTGAACCCCAATTTCTTAAAACTCTTTTTTTTCTTTTAAAACCGTTTTTTCTTTTTAAAACCGATAAGTACAAGAGAGAGAAGATAGTAGAATTTTAGTTTTCAAATCACTTAATAAAGACCAATATTGGCCATACACAAAATAAGTATGAAAACGCAGAAGCAATGGAAAAATGATTTTCATGCCATGTTAGTACATCTCATTTATACTAAAGTTCCATACGCATACAACATAATCATAACCCAAAAAAACTAGGAGCTCGACCTTCTTTAGTATCGCACCACTTAGCCTTGCCGAAACACGTGGTCCCGTCACTAATCTCTGTCACTCTACACAACATTCAACAACATACAAAGGTGAGTATATAAAAATACCCAGTAAGTGATAACCCTAGTGTTGTTAAGATGAAGTGCAGGGGAGTCTTCGGCCAGCACGAGACATGCTCATGCCTTAATTCCCTAATGGCTCACCGTTGTCATGTCAAATACAGTTCTTTTAGGTGTTTTATATGCTAGGGAATCATCCTAGGTCATTATCTCACTTCAGATATTCATTAGTACGTTATTCAGGCTAAAACTAAGTTTCTGGACACAATTAATGTAGGTTTAACCTGACCCTAACGTACGTTATTCATCAGCAAGTTTTCCACTTTTCCAGGTCAAGAATAACGTATGTTACCATTTAGGTAACGTATGTTATCCATCTTAATGTACGTTAATCCTTGCATTAATGTACGTTAAGCCACTCCAGAAGCCATTTACACACACTTTGGTTCAATCCGAGACTTGCACACTTCATACATCATTCAAGCACATTAAACCAACCATCTTAACCTCTTGTGACCCCGAATTTAAATACCACTCACGTATACTTCCATCCTGCAAGTGATACTTAAACCCAGAAATCAAGTTTTTGTTTTAGAATTTTATTTACAAATAATAACAAGCAATAAAAGT
>CANYCX011774376.1:0-15283 GCA_948193385.1 Breynia disticha f. nivosa | reverse complement strand
CTAAAACATAACTAATTCAATAACATCATTACATATTGAGTAAATTTATCTATTTTTTCGTAAAAAAATGAAGTTTGGTAAAATATGTATCCTTTCAGTAAATTTTATTACTCATTTCGTTAAATATACTTTTACTTAATAACTTATACATATTACTAAAACATAACTTATTTAATAATTGGTTTAGCTATTGAGTAACTTTATCTATTTTCAGTCAAACTACTGATTGTTATGTAAACTTTTACATTACTGAATATACATATTACAAATAATGGAATTTGATATTTTTGTAAAATAAATTAATTTTAGTAAAACAAGTACGATTTCAATAAATTGAATTACATATTCCGTAAAATAAAAATTTTCTCAATATAATATCTATCTTACTGAAACATATATAGTTTAGTAATACCACAATCGTTGAGTAATTAAATTTACTTTTCAGTAAAAGATTCAACTCACTTTTCTCAACCCAAAAAAATTGAACCATGGTTTTGCTTCTTTTTACCCTATTTTTTAAAATAAAACCGAACCAACCAAAGCAACACAACAGACTTTTATTCTATGAAACACTGAAATCTAATGACTAAAATTTAAAGTGCATCATCTAATAGTTCAAATTTTGTGCCTCATTGAATCCCTATTTTAGTGGCCTCCTACTAAAAATCCTCTCATTTTAACGGGACTTTTACTAAAAGTCCCTTCAAAGAGGGAACTCATTAAGGCAACATATTTTGATTGTTCGATATAGTAAAAATAAATCTAAATCATTGATTTATTCAATAAAACAATTTATATTTTACATAAACTGTGCAGTTTCAATAAAATAAAAAAAAATTCATTGAATCCCTTCTTGATTAGCCTCATATTAAAATTTACCCATTTTAACTAACCTCACTCACTCTTTTTTCCTCAACTTTATTTTCCAATCGTTAAGAGAGGACAGAAAGAAAGGACGGCCACGTGGACAAATATCACTCGTACATTTTTATCTCGCAAAATTCATTTGTTCGTATTAATATAAAAAAGTGGACCCTACAAGATACGGTCCAGCACAACCAGGATTGTGGGTCCCACATTCGCGACAAAACTTGTACAGTATTTCTAGCCGAGCCTCCAACCCAACCTTTTTTTTATTCAGCGCCAAACAAACCCCAACGTCTCTCTTTCTGCGGCTCATCTTCAAGCCTATAATATTATTATTACCCCTAACATCCCTGCTCTTTTTTAAATTCTTTGTTTAGTCCCACAGCTAATTTATTTTCGCTATCTTGTTTTAAAGGTTATAAAGGATGAGTTCGCAATAGTAGTTTATAATTTATAAATTCATTCATTATGTTTATAATAAATAATCATTAAGCATCACTTTATAATATTTTAAGTTGAAATTTTATTAATATTTGAAAAATAGTTTATATAATTTTAATAACAATTATTTGATGTCGAACTCATCGTTGATGTCAAACTCATCTTTGTTGAGACTAGTGTAAGTGGAATTAAAATGTCACAACTAATAACATCTAAAAAATTATTAAATTATATCAAATAACATGCAATTAAAATTAATTAAACTAATTACTCTAAGTGATCATTAAAAAATATCATTTAAATTATTGTAATTTCTTTGTTAACAATTCAAGAATCCATAAAAGTCTTACGTTAAACTGATTTTGATGAATAATAATACTCTCTCTATCCTAAAATAATTGTCTTTTTTTTTTCTTGTCACAAATACTAAAAAAAATGAAGCAGTTACTGATTTGTCATTAATTAATGATATTGAAAAGAATACATTTGAAGTATAGTTTCATGAAAATTAAGCAAAATTCATTAAAACATACAATTAATATGAGGGTATTTTTGAAAAAATTGTGTGAAAAATTAAGGAGTGACAATTATATTGGAACATCTAAAGTATCATTTTGTGACAATATTTTTAAGACAGGGGGAGTACTTGCTTGAAATTTAAAATAAAATGACATATTGATTGATGAACTATACTTAACCAAGATACACTTAAACGAAAAAATAATTTTGTCATATTTTTAAGAAACTCATGAAATTGAAAAAACAGAATGGTATATAAAAAAGGACAAAATTATTAAAAAATACAAAAGAATTCAAACAGATAAAAGTCCAAGGATTATAACGTACTATTTTGAATTTTGAAGGGATTGATTTAAATATTATCCCTTTTCCAAAAAACCGGTGAAGCCGGTGACAAAAGGCGTGACCGTACGGCACATGGCAGGTCGTTTCATGGCAGTTGGTAAGCATTTAGTGTGTTCTCTCTCTCTCTCAAAAGTTGTGCATTTCAATCTCTATTGTTTTGTTTGCTCTGAAAAATACAATTTGGTTGTTCTGTTTTCACAACTCTGTCTTCACTTGTTCTTCCGGATAACTGAAACCAAAGCCATTTTCACTTCTCCTATTTCTTCAATTCGGTAATTCTCTTTCCTCTCATTTTCAACTTCCATTATCAGCTCTTCAATGCTGATTACTTTCTTTTATTGCCATGTTTCAGAAATTGAGTTGAATGTTTTTATTTTTTTTTTGTATTTGTTTAACTCAAAACAACTTTAACATGCAACCTTCAATCGGTTTTGGTTATTTTTTGCTTTTGAATTATACTAAAAATAGTTCTAAAATTCAATCATGTTTGATAAAGTTGAAATCTTTACAAATTTAGCTTATTTTTCTTACTATTCTTGTAAAAATAGTAAGCCTTTTTCGTACTTCTTGATTGCATTTTATGCAATTTTTTATGAATTGGGCTAGTTTACTTAGTATAATTGTTTTAGTTGTGCATGTAAATTATTGAGCTTTGATAAAGTTTGTATTTTTATGTGTTTTCGGGTTTCAGAGTTGATTCAATAAGTGATTCTAGCTGAAGAAAAACAGGGTTTAATGGTATAGCATTCTTTTGATCTGAATCAAACAGTAGTTCATTTATTGGGTTCAATCTTAGTCCGTGATTCAGCGATTGCTCTTTTAAATTTTGCTTCTATATATTCGTGTCAGTTGCTTTCTCTCTCTGTAAAATTAATGATACTACAAGTGTTTTT
The DNA here is from genome assembly GCA_948193385.1 of Breynia disticha f. nivosa. Taxonomy (NCBI): domain Eukaryota; kingdom Viridiplantae; phylum Streptophyta; class Magnoliopsida; order Malpighiales; family Phyllanthaceae; genus Breynia; species Breynia disticha. The sequence continues at coordinate 12,218 of CANYCX011774376.1, read as the reverse complement.
ATGACATACTTCTCTTTTCTTTACTTTTACAGGAACCATAATTGAAGCATTTTGAAGTTTTCAATTGAAAGAACCAATATTGGATTTGCCAAGTTTTAAACTTGAGATTTTTGATGTGGAGATTAATTAGAATTTAGTCATTGGAGATCAAGTTATTAACAAGCTTTTTAATTTAGAAAAGGACTTTTGATGGATTTTTCTTGAGCTGTGAGGTTGTACTAATCCTGTGGTTTTCTAGTCACTTGATTTTTAACAATTTGATTGAGATTAGGAGGTTAGGATGTTAGAGACCGAGCTTTGTTCGACGCAAATCCTTTCGCCTTTTCGAGAGGAAAGTGGGGACGAAGAGTTGTCTGTTCTTCCTAGACATACCAAAGTGATTGTCACTGGAAATAATAGAACAAAATCTGTGTTAGTTGGTTTACAAGGTGTTGTGAAGAAGGCAGTTGGTCTTGGAGGTTGGCATTGGCTGGTATTCTTTCTTATCATTTCGTGCTTTATTAATATATTATATTTTTTTTATAGCTAATTAGTATTTTAACTGTTGGAAGTCTGTCATTCTTCACCCTGCTTTGATTTCCTATACAAGAAACTCCGTATCTTAATCATTTTGTGCATAATCAGGACAATTAGACATGTTTTCCAGCAATTGTGCAGTGTGGTCAATTATTAATTATTGAAGTTCTAGATTTGGATTGCATGATGTAAGATTAAATTGTCATGATGTGTTTGTTGTTGCTTGAACTTGGTTTAGTTAGCTTTGTATGCAATTTGTAGTATAAGAGCATTCCCAACAGTCTCCATGACATACTCTCTACTTTATCAATCTTTTATGACTACTTAATTCAATCGACATGGATAACAAAGTGTAATTTTTTGACTCTTTTATTTCCTTTGAATGAACCTTGGTTAGTTTTGGATCATCAACTTGTAATTATCTCAATTATTGGTAGCAATTACTCAAAAAAAAGAATTGTAAACCATAATTATTTTGTTTTAGAAATTGCCAATTTTCTTGTTTGGCAGTGCTATATTTTGTGTTATTTGTTATTTTTATGGATTTGTGTGTTTGCTTGTTGTACTTATAGTAGCTTGTTCGATTTTTCTTTTTGTAAGTAACTACATTTCTAACCTTTCTAACCATATATACAAATCGAATAGGCAAAATAAAAAAAAAACTTGATTTAAAGTAAATTTCTAACCAATCTTGAATTCATTTAATGTGTCCATCGTGTGGTACTCTGGAAAACTGAAAGTTATAATAGCTACCTCTTGCTGATGCAGTGCCAAATTAGCCTCTTCTATTAAAAATTAAAAAGAAGGATCTTTTTATTTTGAAGAATGATGATGAACTGAGATGTTAGATCCTTCTTTTGTGGACTATTTTATAAGTTGCTGTGGTGTTGGTTTTTTTTTTTAATATTTATGTGAAGAACTTTCATCGTCTTTGTCCTCTGAGCTGTGTGGCATATTTTCTGCAAGGTTTTGAAAAATGGGATTGAAGTTAAGTTGCAAAGGAACGCGTTAAGTGTGCTTGAGCATCCTACGGGTAATGAAGTGGATGATGATATTGATTTTGATACTAGCAGCGGATCTGATATCGCAGATAAGGAACACGACTTTTGTATGTCTACCTGATGAAGCAGTTGATGTAACTCCAATTTTTTACTTACAAGCATTTTATTTGGATTTCATATCTGTTCTGACAAGGAAATTGTTCTCTCTTTGGAACAGCTAGCGGTGGTGAATTTCATAAAATTAGCAAGCCAAGAATTAGGCCAGCAAAGTCAAATTTTACATCAGCAACGACAAAGTCAAGTCGTGGCAGTTATAGAGATGTTCAATCAATTATTCGCACACCACAAACAGTAAGAGATCTTGAAACAGACACCGTATTGGTTTCATTTATACTGCTATTTGTATTTGTGATTGTTTACCATGTTTGAAAAGCTGTTATTATGCCTGTTATTGATTCCCAATTCATGGAATATTTTTTAGCAAGACAATATATGCAGCTTTATGCGAGATTTACAGTTTTGTGTAGTTGAACTAACGTGTTTCTCATTTTGCAGAAAGTGAACTTGGCAAGACTAAGAACAGACTCGTTGCGGAAATATTGCAGGCACTTTAACCTTGTAAGTAATAGTAACTCTTGTTTACGGGTTTTTTTGAAGCAAAATCAGTAGGTTGATGTAGTTTAAACTTTCTGGTTATTTTGAACCAGGCTGCCATTAATGCCGATTCATCAAGAGAACAAATGCTAAATGCTGCACAGCGACATTTTAATTCGCAGGTCTTTCTTTATATATACATATATATTAACAGTAGCCATAATGTTTCATCCTCTTAAAACATACCTCTACAATGTTGCAGCCCCCGCTGAACGAGGTGCAAGTGCTCGCGGAATTTACCCAAGCGGCGAAGAGACTGAAATCAGTGGCCGTGTGCGCGCGAGCAAACTAGGGGAGAACCTTCAAGCCTTCCAGCCTTTGTATAACTACATACATGTTAACCCTGACCTTTAGATCAGTTCTAATTACAAACTGATAAGAACTTGTACCTCCCTAAATCTAACAGTGTGGAAGCTGATCCCCATTTTTGGGGCTATGCTCTTGTTATGTTGATGACATGAGGTGTAAAACTAAGCTGGACTATTTGAGGCTTATATTGAGATGTAGATATTGTTGTGTAATAGGACTAACAGGTTTACCAAAAACAATCTAGTTCTACTTTAATCTTAATTTTACTTCTCATTTAAATGGTTGTATCCTAATGCAATTATCCAATCTTGACGAGGATTTTGAGCGAGAACAAACTGAACTGGCAGTCGGAACCGTTCGGAATGATGTTTCACGGTTCATTATTCTTAAGAACAGAAATTAGACCGTAAATTAGCCGGTTTCAACGGTATAGTCCCTGTTTTAATTTTTCAATTTTTGTTTAATTTTTTCACCTTTACATTCTTACGGAATTTAGCTTTGTTCTCACAGAAAAAGTATTGGCAAAGAAGGGCAGGCTGGAATTTGGTGTCACGAGATGACAGTGGAGGAAGGACATGTGGGTATGCTGTGTTGGAGAAATGTGCCCTAAAATGTCTCTCTCCGGAGGCTTGAAGGGAAGGACAGTGGACCATAACTGTTATCTTGGTTTAAAAGTCAATGAAAGATGGCATATGAGCCTCGCATTTAGCCATTATTGGCCACGCCAAAGCTTATGTGCAAAAGGCCTTCCATTCCCTTTTCTTCTTTAGTTTGAATTGTAATGAGTGTTTTATTTTGTTGTGTTGTATCTTCAATGTTGCATTCTCCAGTTCTGAAAGCTTTCTTTATTTAGCTTAGCACCATCCTTAAAGTGAAGGCAAATAACTGTGAACAAGATATGTTGTAAAAGAGAAGATTTTTCATATGGTTTTGCCTTGCTATTAGTTTGAGCTTGATGATTTTGTTGGTAAGTTCATGTTAGTAAGACCACCAATAAAAATGTTTAATATATTATCATTAAAGTGAAAAAATATTCGTTTTGGGATGCCTTTACCCGAAACACTGTAAATAAACCGTTTTACTTAGCATTATGACAAGTGTTGTTAGTCGAATTAAGCTAAGGCTTTATCAAAATGTAATGCTAACTTGGCGTCTGAGATTCACGTAGAAAACTATCCTGTCTCCTTGTTTTATGTTTGCAGATATTGTTCAAGGTCCAATTTTTTATTTTCTCTTCTTAAAATCATTGCTAAATTCCGACAACACCAAAGCTACACAACGAACTTTCAATGTCAAACAGAACTAGCTGACGAATTATTCAACATGTTCCTTCCCAAACATGTAAACACCAACTTAGCACAACCACTACAGAAATCCTTGTCAAATACCTCTTTCCACAAAACAAGCCCAATCTGCTTGGAAATACAGTTCCAGTTTAGAAGTTAGAACCTAATGGAGAAGATGAAAGTGGGTTTCTGAGAGCAGCCATTCTAAGAGCATTTATAGAAACATGGCCCTTTCAACACATGCCCTCATGCTTCATCATTTGAAGTGTTTTTTTTTTAAATAAAACTCTAAGTATCCATGAGCTCAAAGCGTACGATACCTCAATGATTAAATCTAGTGCGCGAACATAACCTATAAAATTGACGTTGTTTATGGGAATTCGCGCACTATAAAACTGACGTTGTCGAGTTTCGTTTCTCCTTCAAACTGCTTAAATGGTTTTTTGGAAAAATTGCGAAAGAACAGTTGTTCAAAACGGACAATTTCTGAGAGTACATTAACCTAAAATCCTTACAAGCTATAACAATAATATTTCACCTTATATCCCGATCCATATAATTGTTTATACTCCATCTATGTCAAAATATATGTTCGTTTAAGATTTTGCACAAGAATTAATAATACATTTAATATATCTTAAATTAGTATTCAATTGAATATTATACCTTTTTATTAAGTAAAATAAAAAAATAACTAATTTAAATTTATGCCGAATATATAAAATTAATGAGAATAATATTTAAATAACTTATTAAATACTATATTAATATTACAAAACATTATATAATATATAAAAAAAATTAAAACATCTATTTTGAGAAAGATAAATACTTTATATTTCACTTTTTTTTGTTTTGGTCTCAATAGGATAAGATTCTCAACAACAATGTTAGTAGATTCTATAAATTTTTGAGGCCATTGGTGGATTTTGGAATTTTGTTAAATGATATGTCACTTTTTTCATATTTAAAGTATAATAATTATTGACTACATTGGCAAAAACAAAAGTTAGGTTCATCCATGAAAGTAAAGTTAAATGTATTTTAGGTGTATAATTTTTTTTAAAAAAAAGTAGTTGCAACATTTACCAAATAAGAATTTTAAAAAACAAGTGGGTAATGACAAGGAAGTAGGTCTCCTAAATTTTCAGCCATTATTCCAACTTATTGACCTATGAGCTTCTCCCAATTCCATTCCACTCTTCCCACTACCATTTTTCTTAATAAATTTTAAGAAAGAAATTGGACCACTTCACGAATCAATGGCAGAGATCTCATAGAAATTTGACGAACTAGCATGTTAGAGCATGTATGCTTCTCTTAACACTGCTATGAAGTCGGGGATTAAATTCTGCACCTTCAGTGTATTGGTTGACCCCTTTTATCGCTGAATTCACAAACAAAGGTTCTTCTTCCACTACCATATTTCCATATTTACATTGACCACAAACACTCAAAGGGTTGAATAAGTAGGTAATTAGTTAGGATCATATTTAAAATTATATACGAAAATAAAAGGGCGAGAGTACAACAACTTTTCTTTATGGTGTATACTTTTATATATTGTCTTATTTATCTTGTTTATTTTTATACTAGTTTTAAATCGTTAATTTTTCGTTCAACTTAAAAAATTTTGAATACGTCATTGTTAACTTAAAATGAATTACTAAAAATGTCTTTTTATTTGGAAAGTGAAATTATTGTAGAAAATCTGAAATACTAAATGTTAGTTGGAGCAACTCATATTGAAAATACAATATTGTGATAAGGGATGCAAAAAAAATTTAAACTTATATCTTTCTAAAGCGATATTTACTCTTTCACGTCAAATAATTGTAACCGTTAAATATGATAAAAATAAATTGAATTCTTTAATTTATTTATTAAAAAATATTTTTAATTTTATATAATTTATAAAAAATTAATAAAAGAAATAAAATCTTAATACGGTTCTTATATTAAAAATCAAAATTCAAATACATTTTCTGTAAAAAAAGAAGTTACTCAAAAAAAAATTATTATAATTAACACAATTTTATTGTTATATATGAAATATATAAAAAAAGATACGGAAGCTTTTTCGGTGAAAGTCGTTGTCCAGCACAAACTCCAACACTCAAAAGCTCTCTCTCCTCTCACCGTCTCCGACTATTCTCCGCCGTCTACTCCACCGGCGATGTCTTCTCCCTTTTCCCATTTGCTGATATACATAGCTTAATTGCTTGAAAACACTACAAATACAAATTAAACTAAAAATTCACACGTATATAAATATTAGTAGAGAGAGAGAGAATGGGAGGATGTTGTTGCTGTTCTTCAAGAGCAGCTGAACTCAACACTGCTCCCACTTATTACTTGGTAAGTCTCTTTTTCTTGCTTTGCGTTGTAAAAAAAAAATTAAAGTTTTTTCTTTTTTTTTTTAATAGTTAATGCTTGATCCTTCTTATTGTTTTGTTGAATTGGGTTGGTTGATAGCTTGGTTTTGGATTGTGCAATTTTGATAGCATTGAATTGTTTGTTGAAATTTATGGTTTGCTAATTGGTTGTTAGGATTGATTTTACTTTTTTTTTTAACAAGGGTTTCTGTTGTTTGGTTTAATTTGAATGATGAATTGGATTAGCTGAAGTTTTGAAATGTGGGAAATAGCAAAAATTAGTGACTGTATAGGTTGACTTGATTAATATAGAGTGTGCAGTGATGTAGAGTGGTGAACTTGATGCACCACATGATGGCTCTGATAGAGAGTTTTAGTCTTTTTTTTTGTTTTGTGTTTGATCATTAGTGGTGGAAATGTTAATGAAAGTTCAATCATGGTTATGAGTTACTTAATTTGATAATGATTAATTGGATTAGTTCAAATTCTGAATGTTGAAAATAACATGGTAATGATAATATTGCTTGACTTGATGAGCATATGAGTGTGCAGTTGTATAAAGTTGTGAACTTGATGGACAATTACAAAGTTTAGCCTTTCTAATTCGTGATTGATCATGTAGTGAACACGATGATGTATTGGTGGATTGCGTTAAAGTGCTTAGGCGCCGTTGGTCATGAATTAAAATTTGCTATTTCTATTGTATTGACTGGTTCTAGGAATGTCTTTTTGTAGTACCCGAGAGCGTTAGAAGAGCATGTTCCTTTGTCATCTCACCGCGATGCTGCTTCTGGACTTTCGACGGGACTTTTGGTTGATACAAACTTGGATACATCAATACCTGATGCTTATAGACCACCTCCTACTCCAGTACCATTTGATGTTGATAGGGGACGCCCCCAAACCCCACGAGGGGCTGAAAGAGTATACGGAGATAAGAATGATGGGTCTGTGGAAACAGAAATTTCGAACTCTGTTCAAGATGCAATGGATACTAATGCTCGGGATTTGTCTGTTAAGTGTGAAGATGTGAAAGAGGTAGACTGCAAAGCACAAACTGATTTCGAAGTAGATTCTGCAAAGGGGGTTGATATTGAGCTATCAAAATCAGTTGGACTCTTCGTTCCAGAAATAGAGGAAGAAGATTGCCCCATCTGCCTTGAAGGTAATATAATTGCTATTCAAGAATGAGGGGTTGTCTCTGCTATTTGGCTGTTTACCATTCTTCTTGCTTGTTTTCTGCTATTATTTGCCATTAATCACCTTTTATTTGTATGCCATTTCAGAGTATGATGGAGAGAATCCTAAAATTACAACAAAATGCGATCATCACTTTCACCTTGCATGCATTTTGGAATGGATGGAAAGAAGTGAAGCATGTCCTGTTTGTGACAAGGTTTGCTTCAACAAATTCATCTCTCATTTAAATTATCCGATGATATTTTTCGTCATCTCCTTGATAGCGAAATCACTTTTGTTTTTTTCGTATTGCAGGAAATGATATTTGATCCTCCAATTGATTAATTAACAGCAGAATGTGCAACCCAAAAGCAGAATATCATCTTAATATCCATCTATTTGTACTTGGAGGGGAAAGTTACAAATATACAGTTTTCTTTTTTGTCCATTATCCACTGGTGGTTACAGAATCTTTTCAAACAATCAATACCCATTTTTCTTTCTTTGTTTTCTTCATCTTAGTTTTTCTGAAACACAATTCGGATAGAAAATCGGAACGCAGTATATGGTCGGTGGGGAGCAAGAAATCAGCAAGGGGAAGGATTAATAGGAATGGTAGAGCAGGTCTTAAACCTGGACCCCCCCTTGTTTGCAGGACTATATCAGAAAATCTCTGCAACTTGTTTGATGATCTGTTCAGATCTCTTACAAATTTGCTATTCCAGAAGCTGATATCTTTGCCATTTTAGTTGTTAAATCAATCTTGTAAATTCCATGCAGGCTTTTGCTTCTGTTACCTGTTTGTGAGGTTGCTTTTACAGTGAAGGGTTTCTCTGATGTAGGAAAGTTGAAGAAGAGGATCATAGAATGGAATACTGCCTTTTAAACTATTCATGTAAATAATACCGTCTTTTTTTTCACATTACGTTAAGTTTTAGTTGAATCTGCTTAATTTGTTCTGAGAGTTTCGGTTCTTTTGCCAACTTTTAGTCACTTCACAGAATTTGAGCCTTCAGTAATTGGCTGTCTGAACTTAGCAACTTACTGCTGAAGGTATTTTTGGCCGCTGATAAAAGGAAGTTCATTCTTAGTATTCTTTGCTAATTGGATTAGCATGGAGGAGACGTTTTGGGTGATAACAAAATTTTATGAGAACTGTGAGAATATGGATAAATTACGTAACGCAAAGTTGAATTTTACGTACTTTTACAACAATGAACATTTGAATCACCAATTTATAGGACTGGCTTACTCTGTTCTCACCTATTTTCACGTAAACTTCTTCACACCTTAACTTTTCCCAGCTCCCTCTCTAAAGTTCAAACTCTCATACTTTTTAGTCCAGGTTTATTGAAATCATCAGAATTGAATATTTATTAGTTATTATATTATAATTTTAAAATCTAAATTCACCATTCTAAAATTAAAATTCTCCATTCAGATAACTCATTTTACTACTATCACATACAATCTACTAAATTAATCTAAAACAGCCCAATAATTTCACAATATTCAATGGCATTTCAGTCAATTATATCCCAACTGAGTATTAACCCACCAATCATTTATATCTATCTAAATATATTAAAGCTGAAACATGAGAATGAATCACAATCCAATATTCTATTTTTCAGAATTTTGAATTTTTTTATTTTAATTTAATAATCTTTTATTAATTAAATATGCATAAAAGAGGATTATTCATTCTCTCAGAACACGTTACACAGAAAACAATATCCTTCTCCTACTTTAACTGCTCTTAGAATGTTACGTATCAAATAAGCCCTTAGCTCAGGTGATATGGTGAGTCCCTCAAAGAGATGGGACTCATTGAGGCTCTGCCGTTTGATTTAATGAAAATAAATCTGAGCCTTTAATTTATTCAGTAAAAGCAATTTTAATTTTTACGTAATCTGTACATTTTCTGTTAAACGAAGAAGGAGCCTCATTGAGTCCCCTTCTTAGGAGCCCTGTATTAAAATTTACCCTTAACTCATTAGGCAACTCTTCCCTTCCCAATTCTCTAAAAAAACGTTACAACAAAACAACTTCTCTTCTTCCAACCAAAATGCACTCTATGTCTTCCTCACCACATAATCCCCACTCCCAAACTCTAACCCTAAACTATCTCCACCTCCACCTCCTAATTTGATCTCCCTAAACCGTCAACCCATGCTCTCTCCAGTTCAGTAAAAGTCTTATTCTGTTTATTTCAACAACTATTTGGATTTAATCAAATTATCGTTGTGTAGAAGATTTAGTTGAAGTTGTGTGGTTGGCATCGAGGTTTTAATATTTAATTGTTAACAATGGCTACAGCAATTTATTTTCAAGATGGGAATTCTGTTGTTATTTGGATTCTATTATTGGTAGAATCCCTTACAGAAATTTGCTTGCTTTCTCTTTGCAATTGTAAGATTATTTGGTGTATTACTAACAGTCTAGGATGTAATAAAGAAAATCTTCTATTTTAGTTTTGTAAACAAGTTAATTTACATATTGTAAATGACCAATGCATTGTGTTTAGTAGCATGCAGATTGTAGAGCACACTTAAGGAGGTCGAGACTTATTGTATATGTGTAAATTTTTAATTACTATATGTCAATGTTTTGCATTGCAGTCTTGCGGGGTTCTATCTTTTGACATGGTAATTTTGATATATAGGTGCTATATACAGAGAGGATCAGTAGGATCAGCTGCTGCAATGACAAAATCCAAGTGAGCCTATTCTTAAATCTTTGGAAGAGAGCACACATAATTCACTCTCACAATATCTTGCATATCTTGATCTCTATAGGTTTGTGAGAATAATGTTCATACTTGGCGGTGAGTTGCTTTGAAGAAACTGGTTCAATACTTTCACTTGGTAATGCATGAAGGTGAGATCCCACCTCTTTCTTATATATCTGTTTACGGAAGTGACAAAGGGAAGGTTCTTGCGTTGGAATTCCTGAGACAGTTACGAGACACAGATTATGATGGCGAGCGAGAATCCTTTTGATCAGGTCTTGATCCTGCTGAAGATCATAATCATCACCCCAAGGAAAAGAAATCATCTTCTACGGCATCAGGACTCCGGAATTTCTTTTCTCGTACGGCAAAAGGAAAGGGATAGTCCTTCTGGGTAAACCTTGTATGACTTGCAATCTTGTAGATGTAGTAATTAGAAGAAAAAGCTAGGTGGAATATCTGTTCTTCTGCCGTAGAGGCCAATCATCTGGAATGGATAGCATAGAGGCGTCATCATTTTGTAGGTAGATTTTTTTGGTAAACATTTTGTAGGCAGATATTGACAGTGGGTAAGCGGTTTTGTTGCACCGTAGTGCTGATATATTGATTTGTAGTCTGCTAGGATTTATTTCATTGATGATGCAAATAATGTTGTTCAACAAAAGTTAGCATCTGATTTGAGTGAACGATTTGAAGGTTCTTCAGCCGACAAGGAATACCGATTAGATAATCAATTGTTTTCCCAGACTCCCAAATGAATAGTGTTATAAACGATTGAACAACTTGTAAGTATATAATCAGTGTAATTTTACTTGTAAATCTCTAAACGTTGCGGATAATTATTCAATATTACATCAATTACATTACATTTATTATAGTTTCGCGTGATAGATATTATTACAATTTGTGAGGGTTGGTTCAAACTTTCAACTATATATGCTTATTTGATCAACCGTGATTGCGAGGAAAGAGACTAAAACACATGTGATACCTTGGATAACATATTCAAATCATGTTTCATGGCTCCCAATTAATCATGAAGAAGAACCAAATGCTACTCATAATTAAGTTCAGTGCTTTATCTTTAAGCACATGTTTCCAAGAAAGCATTCTCATCCCTACATTGAAAACTGCAGTGAAAATTACTTCTAAATTTCTAGGAACTCTGATGAAAATTAAAATGAAAATGAAAAGGCAAAGATTTTTTTTTGGTAATCAAAATTTAGGAAATGGGTCGGGCTAACCCACAAACCAAAGGCAGGGAGACGCCTTTCGGTTAGTCCCGGCAGGTTAGAACCTGTATGTCTCTCTCAGCGCCGCTACGGAGGATCGAACCCGCGATCACAAAGAAAGGAATAAGACACCTTAACCACTGTCACAAAGAAAAGGCAAAGATTAAGCCAGGATGATTCAACACTAACTATAGGTACTGGAACCGGGTCTAATTTAGGGTCTAATTTAAAGTAGCAATCTCAGCACAAATGAAAATCGCAGCACAAATCAAGTAACTAACAATGCTTCTTCTGCTTTCAAAGAAAAAACAATGCTTCTTTTATGCAACAAATGTATCAACTCTAACAGGCAAATTCCACTTAAACAACCTGTAAATGTGACACCGCTATATATCACCCCAAAAGTAAAATTTAGTACAACCTTAAATAAAAATTAAACTAAAATTATAATATCTTTTTAAAGAAACAATACTATCCGTGGGAGCGCGGTTTCTCGACTAGTTTATTTATAAAATGGTTAAATTTAAAATTGTTTGTACTTTGATTTCTTAAATTGTAAATATTCTTCATTTATAAAGTATATAAAATTTATATATAATTTATGTAAAATTGATATTTAATTTAAAATGATTATTTTACCTTTATTTTTTATTTATAAATTAATGATCATTTAAGGTTTTTTTTTTACTTTTACTTATTAAATTAAAAATATAACTCAATTCTAAATAGATAAAATTGATATATAGTTTATATCAAGTTAATATTTAGCTCAAAATGATAAAAAAAAATATAACTTAATCTTACAAAATAAAAAATATAACAATTTAGTGATGCAATTATTGAAGTGTTAATTTATAACAGATCAAAATTGTATAATTTGTATATTCTGAACTGCATAATTCAACACGTTCATAATACTAATTAGGGTTGAAGGT
>CANYCX011773704.1:0-12460 GCA_948193385.1 Breynia disticha f. nivosa | reverse complement strand
ATTAGTTCGATAAAATATTAAATACATGCAAAACATATATTAATTCTATGTGAATTATATATAACTGCAATGTATGTTATTTAGTATTAAAGATTTGTTTGGAATAACATAAATACATACTAAATTTAATTTTAATCAATGGAAATATAAATTCTACGTGAATTAAATAATTTCCAAAAACATGCTAATTAATGTCTGTGATAAGTTCGCAGTGACATTAGTACATGTGTTGATTTTAATTAAAACAAGAGAGATAAAGGAAACAAATTTAATACATGAGTTGTATGGATCGATTAATATGAGTTACTTTTCGATAAAGTTGTCGAGTAGAAGAAACAATCTAAATTTTTCGATAAAATGTGACTATTGCATATGTCACTAAAATTAAAAAATTTAGAAAAATAAATTGGACTAATTTTGATACGTTCAAATTAGATTATGGTGGAATCCCAACAAGTCATATGTTAACTTTGGAAAAATAACACTTATGATATATGTTATCAAGTGTCAATCCAAATAAGACATTAGTTGTAAAAGATTAGTTACCTTATAAAATTTTAAACAAAAAATTAAAATTAACAGATTCCTGTAACGAGTCTGGTGAAAATGAGACCAAATAAAATATGTTATATATTTGGGTCTACTGTGTAATTAAATATTACACATAAGGATTAAATAGGTAATTTGTTCACCTATTTAGAGGGTTAAACTTCATAGTTTACTAAGAGGAGAAGCAGTTACTCTTCAAGTGAAAGAGACAGAACTTATTTTTATTTGTATAAAAATACATACTCTTTTTATTCCCCTCCTTTGGCAATTAAGTCAACCATCTAGAAATCCAATTTTTTTCACATTGATAATTCAACAAAGAAGTTAAATTAAAGATAGGCTCATGCGTTGAATCTAAACAAGACTCTTAAAGTTATTTGGTTCAGAATGTTCATTAATTGACAATTAGTTTGTTGAATGAGCAAAAACGATAATGCACCTAAATTAATTAATTTTTTTATAATTAATTAGTCAAGGATATTTCCTTAGTAAATATTTAGTATATAAGAACTGAAGGAAATACATAATGAATATAAGTCATTAAAAGTTAATGATGTTAAACTAAACAACTAGAGCATTTGTTATTTTGAACCTTGATTTAACTCAAGGACTGAGTGAGTCTCTAACACGTGGTAACATCCTTATAGAGGATATTTCCCTTAGTTATACTCATTCTAACCTAAAGTTGGAAAAAGTAGAGACGAAATAATAAATTGTGTATTGCTTATTTTAAAATTCTTGTTTTAAAAGTGCAATTAGCTTTGCAATTATTATTTATTGTGTAATAAATGATAATTACTGCTACCTAAGTCGATCTATTTTCAGCAAGACAAATTCGTTTGGTCAAGCTAGAAAGTATAATCGCATAGATTGAAAATCAAGTTTTTTTTCAATCGAAAATAAAAGCTAAGAGCTTTTAAGCCATTAAATTAAGGATGTGCCTTAATTCAAGAATATGACAGTGCTCAATATAACTTGGACATTAGTTCCTATGTGACGTGAAACAAAAGTGTTTCATTGTCTGCATTGACTTGCTAAGTGTAAGAACAAATGCAATTACTAAATATCTATGTATGTATCGTTGGATCTTAGGATCGCAGTTTATTGACCACCAAAAAATACATAAATACATAGTAATCAAAAGCTAAGTGCTTATACGATCTCTAAACTTAGTAAATTTAGTTTTAGTCAACTAAAAAGGAATTTTGTCTGAGGAGTTGTTATTGATTCCTGGCCAAGTAGTAAGGAGCAACTAGAGTTGCACCTAATCCAAAATTCTATATGAACAATCTTGATGATGAAACACGTTAACTTGATTGATTTTTCTCTTATCAAAGACTAAGTCAATGCTAGAGAATCTTGGCATTTTTCAAAGTCAATTATGTAATGACAGCTTAGTTATGATGAGTTCAAGACTAAGACACTGAAAAATAAAGGACTTAGGAATTTGAAAATTCTTGAGAATTAAAAGAAAAGATAGAATCTAAGTGAGGTTGAATGAACATGAATGTTCTTTTGAGACGTTTCATTAAGAGAAATGCCTTGACCATCAAAGGATTGCACCTTTGTATAATACACAATTAAATCTCACGCAAGTGAGAAGTGTATTGAAGTTTCATGTTCTAGTTTAAAATTTCCCCCTTCAGTAGGTGAACTCGCTTAATGAAGATTTAAGTAATCTTCTTGGATGTCCGAAGAACTCTAAGTGAGAATGATTAAGACACGTTAGAAATGACCTAAAAAATGGGAGTTACAGGAACTTTGACTTTTAAAATTCGTTTTGTACAAAAGTCAAAACCTACTACACTTTGTCATATTTCTGTCTTGATTTAATTGAAAGAGAATTTCAATTAATCTTTCAATAAATAACAACAATATTTATGTTAGAGTATGGACTACAAAATTTCTAATTCGTTAAGAGTATAAAACTTGTCGTTTGTAACTTCGCACATTCTACGTGATAGTGTGATTCCATTAAATGGACTTCATACCAAATTAGCATAAATTAATGTGTTAAGTTTGCTAAGGTATGGAGATTAGGCGACTCATGAAAAGTTGAGGGACCTAATGAAAATTGGGCAACTCATGAAAGGTTGAGTTACCTAATTAAAAGCGATGTCTAGGTTAGACATAAACGGGCAACCATTAGTTAAACCTAATCTTATTGTAATCCATAGAATTACCACTTGGTGATGGTAATAGTGATAAAGAGAGCTAATATCACTTTTTTTAGTATGATTGATTTGGATTTCTCATATATGAGGAAGATTAATTAGTTTGATCCTTATATATATGAATCTCATTGGATGAGATGACCAAAGGCATTATGATCGACATAAGTCGTAAATGCAATTGATAAAGAAATCGAAAATGCATAAGTGATACAAAGGATTGAACAATAGATATTTATCCTAAACTCTACTACTATAGTGAAGTAGAGGAGAAGGAAATTTGTTTTTCCTTAATATGTTAAGATAAGTGATGACACAGACCAATATATTCTTAAACATGTGCTCTCTTAAACTTCGTTACTTACACTTTTTGTGAAAATATGGATTAGTCATAAGTTTGACTTAACCATTATAAATCATGAGATGTGTCTTTACGTAAGATATTGAGTTGTGTCTATGTGACATATACCCACTTTGGATATATGTCTGGGCAAGTAACGAAACTAGTAATCTTATTCTTAGTGAAAAAGGATACTAGAATGGGAAAGTGATTACGTAAATCACTTTAAGGACCACACCCTTCAAGATCACTCCCATCCGAGTGGGAGATTTGAAGGAAGATGAGGAAAGATTGAGTAAAAGAGGATTTTGACCATTATTTTTGGACATGATTAGCTACCATGGCCACCTTTGCTTTGAGGTCATAACTTTCTATCTCATCTACCTCTAGTTCGGCTGGTCCTGATCTTGACTTGAAAGGAAGTTATTCCCAGTGGGAGTTCTTGAACAATGGGAGTTCTGAACCCAAGAGGGCGTTTTGAACAGTTCATAATTCTACAAAGAATTTTGGAGCTTTATCCCAGTGAGAGTACAAAAGAAAAGTAACGAAACCATTTTAAAGGATGGATCATTCGTGAACCTTTTGTCAAACACACAAGTCGAGGAGTTTCCAGTGTTGATTAATTGGATAACGCAATGAGATTCTGAGTGACATATTTTTGAGTAAAATCAAAGGTTGTGTACTGGTTGATTTACCCATATTATGGAAATTACAAGTGACATTAATATGAAGAATCAAACTAAGTGTCACTGAGTGTGAAACATTAGTTTGTCTACCCAAAAGGTAAAACCTTTTTAGGAATGAGTGGATACGATAACTACACAAATGTCAATATAGATTGATAATTGTGTAGTGTAACAAGTGAGATGGGACAAGCCGACATTCTCTCACTTGTCAGAAATTTACCTCGTAAGATTTTAGTTCAAAAGGACTAGTCTTAATTACTAGAACAAACTCTATGATCTCAGTGCGAGGTTTCAACAAGGAAAGACTCTTTGATCTCAGTAGAAGGTCATAACGAAGAATTTCACGTGGCTTATAACCCGTGGTTCATCGTACAAGGTGATAAACATATAGTTGTTTAAACTTTGTGAGTTATGTAGTTAGATGGTATATTTAAATTTGTTATGATAATACCATGCAACCTTGTGAGTTTTAAAGTTTGTTGGTATATTCAAATTTGTCATGATAATACCAAACAACCTCGAGAGTATTGGAGTTGACTGGTATATTCAAATTTGTTTTGATAATGCCATAAACACCAAAGAGGTAAATAGTTAATTCTTATTTTATGTGTAAAAAAGGTACACACTTTATTAGAATTGACATAGTTAAAATGCTCATATGGTAAATCCTACAAATAAGTTTCAGGGATAGTTCTAAAGAATTGTTGTTCCACTTTGTGAACAATGGACTTAGAACAATTTTGGTGGCATTATAACTTTAAGAATAACTTCTTAAGTATAGCCAGTATCCATATTCAGTCAACAAAAGAACTGTTTAAGTAACAAACTTTATATTGAATTGTAGTCCACACAAACAATAAATAAATGCAATGAATCTTGTTGTGTACGAGAGAGAGACTTGTCATACAAAAGTTTATGATTTGTTCATACAATGACCAAACACCGATATTCTAAGTGATTATTAGTTGGTTGGTAATACTAATCCATAAGTAGGATTAGATACAGCAGTATACAAGATACTTGTAAGACACCAAATTGTGTTCAAAGGATCCACAAATGTGTTGGAACACCATTCATCAATGGACATGTGATGTATGACTTTTGTATTAACTACATCCAATTATAGCATAGGTCATGAAACCTAAGTGGTGACCATGTCCTTATGTGAATTCTTACTTTGGATAAAGGCCTTAGTAATAGGAATTCAAAGTCCTAGTATGTGTAGTGGAAAACTATCATACAATCATTGTGCATGAGGAATGTTAGTAGAATTAGTTTCAAAACTAACTACCTCGAGATAAGTGACCATCTAAGGTGATAGTCATTATCAAAACTGCCAAATGCTAGTAAGGTGAGATCAAGTATCATATTGAGTCAAAGTGGATTTAATAGAACAAGGAAAATGGTGAACTTTTGAGTTCAAAAGACCACACAAGTTTTAACAGTGGATCAATGTTGAAATCTTGCAATGTGTGGCATATGTCTTGGACATATTAGCGATACACAGAAAGCTATTGTGTATAGTTTAGCATGCAAAGCGGGAAAACCCACTCACATGGGTTGATACCTTAGATTTTCACTTATGTATGAGAAAATGCCAAGATGAGGCTATAAAGAGCCCATTCCTACTGAGGTGTAAGAATGAAAGTCGTAAATAATCAATTTATGCCATGGGTGAGCCCATCATAATTGCAACCGTAACCTGCTAGAACCGAAGACAGTCCTAATATTACACAGACTTAAAGTGGAGTAAGGAAAAATACTAGGTGCATTGAAGCCTGATGCCTGAGCATAGTGATATATATCTCTGAATATATGACATGTGTTCCTAATGAGAAAGAATTTGACACCATGGAATATTCTATGTGAATGTGTGTTATACGCGACCCGGGAT
The DNA here is from genome assembly GCA_948193385.1 of Breynia disticha f. nivosa. NCBI lineage: Eukaryota > Viridiplantae > Streptophyta > Magnoliopsida > Malpighiales > Phyllanthaceae > Breynia > Breynia disticha. The sequence continues at coordinate 6,820 of CANYCX011773704.1, read as the reverse complement.
GAGAAAAATTTAAAAGGTTTTTATTTTCTCTAACGTGAGACCCAGTAGCAATCAAGGGGGTCTCTACACATCACCCTATGAACTCTATTCAATTGTCTTGATATGTCAATTGTCTTGATATGTTTGCAAAATACACCTTTGATCGATACGTGTAAATTTGGAACATGTTGGACAGTTGTTAGTATCAAAGCAGAGTAATAGTTTTGGTATAAGGTAGAATACTTTCAGTAATGGTTCACGAACAGAATCAAAGTACGCACGGGCCCTGTCAAAATTTCTACGTGAAATAGACAAGTGGAAATGATTGAGTTTTCGTAAGACCTTAAGATCGAAAGACGTGAACATGGAAAATAATTGGGGGGATGCAACCATAAGTCTTGAAGAACGATGTATGAGTAGCCCAGTCAAGGCACATATACCCATTCTTAACTGGTTGGTCGCGCGGCCCACTACATAAAAGAATGATACAACTTGGATGAACTAAGTGAACCTCATACTTGACATAATAAGTTTAGTCATGTGCGAGTGAGAGATGTTAGTAGTCAAGGGTCTGCCCAAGACTAAACTAACTGACAAGGACTGACTGACAATAAGTTTGTCAGTTGAAAGACTTATGAGGTAATCTTGCATTGTTATATAATGGTCAAATTAGGAAACCCTAGAAAGAAAGAACAGTGAATCAGTTTCACGTTCTGCAGAAAAGAACAGTTTCTTTTCTCTACGTCTTCACATTCATCCAGTGATCATTCGGTAGAAAGGGTTGCAAAAGAACACGCCTTTGACTCGGCAATTGGCCTGTAGGAGAAGGAGACCATCAATTATTGCTTCTTGAGGATCTCAACTCTTCCGCTGCGATAATCAGATAAGTCTTCTGCATTTATTTACTGCTTTGTGCAATTCTATGTTGAGTTCCTTCATCAACTAAATAACTAACTAAACAATTAATCTTAACTATAAAGTTTTTTTGATAATAAATAATAGTAAATTTTAGAATTTTTAATGGTGGATACATTAATCATAAAAAATTATCTTATTTTTTAGGTGAATATTTTTATATATTTGAAATTTCTTTTATTAGTCATAAAAAATTCATATGTGTCAAGCATTTATATTACACATTTTTAGTAACTAAAATAAAATATTATTTATTAATTATAATTAATGTGATAATTTAATATATTTATGATATTTAATTTATATTTAAAACAAAATATGCCAATAATAAACAAAAAATAATAACATTCATATCTATATTAATGTATCTCTAAAATATAATAACACAATATTTAATTAGATTAAATTAATAGTACTAACATAGGATGGATAAATATTATGATTGATATGACGACATCTAATTAAATAAATATTTTATACATAATTAATTTTTTTTAAATTTAAAATATTATTCCAAAAATAAATAAATAAATAATTTTACATAAACTACTTATTTACTTTTTATTATATGCTAAATATTTTCATTAAAATTGTTTATTATATAAAACAATTATAATATATTACATTCCGCCGCATCACATGGGCACTACTAATTTGTCTTTCACAAAACCTAAATTTATTACCCATAAAAAATTATTGAATACCCTTTATAATTAATAAATTACTTATAAATTTATTTAAAATTGGCTATAAGTTACTTATGGTAAAATGACTTCTTCAACGGTCTCTAAAATGACTTACAACGGTCCAATTCGAATGACTTCTACAACAATATGACTTATAACGGTCCTATGTTAATCCAAATCTTTTTATATATATCACTCTTCAAAATCCCTAAAATCTTTCGAAATCATTTCTCTCTCTAAAACGACTTCTACAAACTCAAAATCTTCTGAAATCATTCTTCTCTCTCTCTCTAAAATCCCTCATGTCTTTTGGTTTTAACGCAATATCCACATTTTCTCACTTCATCCTTTATATTTCTCACTCTTTGTTGAAGAGAAAAAAAATAAAAAAATAAAGAAAAAGGAGAAATTATATAAGCATGTACATTCAACTTAAATTATTCTAAGATTACAAAAAGACTTATGAGTACATCAACAACTTCAACTCAGTTATCATACTATATTGTTTTAGCCATATTTTTTTAAGTTTAACATTTAGATAATTGTTATACCATATATACTAACATTAATTAATCTTCTGATAAAGACCTAAATTTATGTAGTAATTTATACATTAGACACAAAATTGCTTCAAAGATTGAATTTTGGTCAAAATACAATTTTAACTCAAATATTGAAGTAAAAATTGAATATTATCCCAATAATTTTTCTTATGTTTAATAGATTTTAATGTAGGATTCTAGGCTATATTATTATCATGATTTGTAGTGGAATACACATAGATATACACGAAAATATAGCCACAACGACGATTAAAAACACATAATATGAACAATGTAATGATTAAACAACATTACCATTGAAAATCCGGCTTTCAAAACTTTGAAGATCAGAATTAAAACGACCAAATTCCAAGAAAGAGACTGAAGTTTGAATCCCCTCTATGCTCCTACACATACAACAACAAAACCTAAGCAAAGTGTTAGCCTTCTTTGTCATATTCGACAAAGAAAGGAGGAGAGAATTCATGTGAGACTCATTTTCAAAACATAATTTTCGAATAATTAATCCTTTCATAAATAATATGATAATCCCGTAAATTTAAGAAGCAGGAAAGATAAAATAAAAATACATGCATTTTATAAAATTCGGCCCATTTCATAAACAACCAAAATAGAATTATGCGGAAGCTGATACATAGTTTGAAAATAAAATTCAAACTAAAATGCATGTACAAATATGTACAACTCAAAAATCCCAAAATACAAAATCTGGAGCCAAAACCTCACTGATCGTATAGTAATATATGTTGATCACCACGAATCTCCGAGTCCACAGCAGCTGCTATCTACGATCTGCACATTTATAATTAACAAGCATACACATGAGTATTTTCATACTAAGTAAGTGATTTTTTACACACTCACCGGAGTATTTAATGCATAAGTAATCATTATTATTACGATTTAAGTATGTTATGTAATAAGGTAAACATCCTATTTAACTCGTATCCCAAATCTGTTCTTAATTGCAGTTTAATTCACTGTTCAAAATGTTTCTAGGATCACGGTCGTGCCGTGTTGAGCATGAGGTCGTGCTCATCTATTTTCCAGAATATTTTAGGCATGGTTTGTGGTGCCAAAATTGGTCTACACCACGAGGGCATGCTGTCAACACGGGGGCGTGCTGACTCTCAGAAATGTATAATTCACAACTAAATTTCATAGCAACACAGCAACAAACATGTTCACAAGGTTTATTAGTTACCATTCTGTTTTAGTTACCATATCTACAGCGTTTTCACTTCAGAATAACACCTTATCAATCATATTTGCTTATACATAAACCATACTACACATGCTTGCTCAACTTGCCAAACCATAGAACAAATATGCCTTCAAAAATCATCAACACTCACAACAATAACCACATCATCTAAACAGCAATAATCATCATCAAACTCATTAAGTAACCTCATTCCATGGCATCAAACTCATATGAATGCAATATGGAATGAAAGTGCAATGTCAATGCAATCACACGATATGCCAGGAGGTATTTCTTTTCTTGTTATTTTCTTTTTCCTTGGACCCCGTCTAGCATTGAGATTTCTCTCAGATCATTCTTAGGCCCAACCTAGGTTAACACACAGCTAGTAAGATGAACACACAGCTCGTAAGGATAGCACACAACTTATTCGAATAGCACACAGCTCGTGTCACACAATGCTTATGCAACACATGAATGTCTCATATGCATTCATAAGACCACTCTCAAATCAAAACATGTTATGCATAATCATATCATATAACACATAACTCATAACATATCACATATAAACATCATAGGCAATAACCATCAATTTCATAATGCATAACACATTAAATCATCACTTCTAATTCATGCCTTTCACATAATTCATAGTTCAAATGCACATAGCAATATGAACAATCAAAGGCATAAATCACATAGTTCATCATCAAAGCATAAGCCACAAATCACATAGAACATAACATACTTTTATTTCATCAGTAGCATCAAAGCTAATACACATAGCAATCATAGTAAACTCATATGATCATAAGATCATTAATAATCATCATGAATAACTCTGACATAGTAATCCTAGCAAACATAGAAAAAAGTCATTTAATACACATTTTTGCTATTATCTCAACTCATTTACATCATTATCAAGTATGAATTAACCATATAGATGCAAGACATATAATGGTAAATGTAAACAACGCTTACCTTATAAAAATTACAAAGTTGACCTCGGGCTTAACTCCGATCCAACGTCCGTATAACACCTCCTATACAACAATCATCACATAAGGCTGTTAGTAACTCATTTTATAACTATAGAACTCAATTTCAGCCTTTATAAATCAATTCTCTAATTCCTAAGTGATTTGCCAATCCACCAAAATCTCATTAGTTCATTATAATCCCATTTTGAGCTTTCTAAGCTATCAATATGAGTTTACCTAACTTAAACTCAATCAATTAACACCATTCAACGACTAACTAAATTCCATTCCATCATTTCCAGAAATTCACACAACTTAGAATTCACATGTTCCTTCAAAAATAAGATCATATGCTTACCTTAATGGTTTTGACTTGATTCTTTGCAAGAATTTACACTTATCCTTGCTCAAACATTCACTCCAGATTTTTTAAAGGTTTCTCCACCGTTCTTTCTCGAGTTTTGCTTTGTTTAGCAATAGAATAGTAATCAACCAGTTTCTGTTTAAAATTTGCCCAATGGACACGACCTGTAGCACGTGTCGTGCTCATAGTGGTGTCGTGCTTTTTCATCACCAATTCCAATTTGATCTTGCACAAGATCATGTTGATTAATTTCCAGAATGATGAGCATGCCCTCCAGCACGGTCGTGCTCATGCTCGTGCTCATCTGTTATTTTTAGAAACTTTCCAATTTTTATTCTGATTCAATTATGTTTTAATCTATTTTCCATATAGATTAATTCTATTATTTTCCAGGGTGTTACAATTCGACTAGGGTTTTAGAGTGTGTGTGGAAGACTAATAACCTCTATTTATAGATGAGAAGATGCCCTAATTTGGTTGATATATGGTAGATTTTGTGTGAGAATATTCATTCCAAAATCGTTCAAAATATCTATCAAATAGTCATATGATCAAATCAAATATCTTCCATACTAGTAAGTCAGCTAAATTTTTCATATTTGTACAACAACCAATATGGTTACTAATAAGATAAAGAAGAATTTGGGAATTTCTGATGTATTGAATAAAAGTAGTGTCTTACAGTAGAAAATAAAATATAATGTTCTAAAGTAAATAGAAAGCCAAATAGGCTTTTATACCTACAACTTTACAACACTAAAAATAGAAAGAAGCAAGAAGTTCAAACCAACACATAAAATTATAAAACGATGTGTCGTTACTATTAGGTACTAATCACATAAGTTTACTGATAGTTACTTCCCTTTTACTTCTTGGTCGTCCCTCTCACCTTATTAGGCCTAGAGTATGGTCAATTTAATTTCTAACATGGACTCACTAATTTTTCGTTCACAAAGCCCAAATTTGTAACACATAAGGAAATGACCAATACCCTTTTATGTCATTGCAATGTATGCGATCCTATAAGTCCATTCTAAATTGGTAATAAGTTCTAATGAACTTATATATCATAAATAACCTCTAACAAGAGATTATGAAAATTCAATTTGGATGAAATGTTGATATTTAGTGACCTAATACAATCTTGTATAGTCCCTTATCCTTCAATATTAGAATTAGCATAAGGCATGGACCGATTCATCCTTATGTATTCTAATTTATTCCTTAATGTTTTAGTGACGCTGAACTGTTCAGATAAATAATGAAGCTCATTATTTCATCTGAGAGCGACTGTAGATTTCTCAGTTCACTGATCAAAAGGCTGATGATATTCTCTCTCTTTCGAGATGGATAATCCTTTCACGTCTCTCATGTTCTCTAATATGGACTAGTACATACTTGATTGTATCCATACTTGTTACCCTATTACAGGTACTTTAGGTGTATGTCAAAGTATACTGTAACCCATGAAAACTTTCATGGAGATTTTAGATCTAAGAATGTTGATGTAAGACTTGCAATGAGAACCACTTATGACTTAGTAATTTGTAATTTTCTCATTTGCAGATCAAATCCAAATACCATGTCTTAAACATGTGTCCATGATCTCTAACCAAAACTAAATGTCTTTGTGTTATGTAGGATCAAACTCACTAAGACAGAAAGAGCACACTAGTATTACTTTACTAACTGTTCCCATAGTGGTGACCGACTAGTGATGTTTTTAATAGAATATCTTGCTTCATGGTCCTATAGACACATATGTAACGCTCTCCAATTTTAGTGAATTTTTGAAATTTATGAAAAATTTAATAATAGTGCGAGTAAATTTTTTGCGAAAAGTTTTAATTATTAATTAGGGTGGAGTGTTGAAGATATTGTGAAATTAAAATCGGGTAAGTTTGGTTCGACCGGGAGAGAGAAAGATGAAAAGATGGTTACGTGTAAGGCCGGGGGCAACATGGTCATTTCCAAAGTATATATATATATATATGTAAACTTCCTATCTTTCTTCATTCCATCCTCCATTCACGTGAACATTTCCAAACTTGGAGAAAAGTTTCCAAAACCCTAACCTAAACCTAAACCTCGACAAATCTTGGTGATCGGGGGTCGTAGGATTG
>CANYCX011773384.1:0-10678 GCA_948193385.1 Breynia disticha f. nivosa | reverse complement strand
AAATTTGAGCGAGAGCTCATAAAGAAAAGAGGGATTGGCCCAACTTTGAGGAAGAGCTCATAAAGAAAGGGGAATTGGCCTAAATCAGAGTGAGAGCTCCACGATTTAGCTAAAAGGGGATTGACCCAATAAGCTTGCATTGTTGAGTGTGCATGAGCATTTTGTTACAAATGCAGTTCTTGGAACCAAGCATGCATCCATGTATTCGTGATTTGTGTATGAATGATGATATATGAATATGTTGTGTGAAATGATTATAGTGATGGATACCATATGCATTACAACCTTGATGTTGAGTTATATGGTTTGATATGGTAGATCATATGGTTGGTTATATTGGATTGTAATATTGAGTAGTGGAACATTGAGATATGAGAAATTAATATGCCACATTGAGATTGTTGTATTGATGGAGGTTTCATGGGATTTCGTCTGTCTTATTTGGTCAGGTCTATAATGAGACTTGTTGTTGTGAAGTGTGTACCTTATATGCTTCACTAGTGTTCCTACAAATGTTGGTTAATGGTTAACGTGTGCTTTATGAAAATGATTATTTGTATTGGTATGTTGTGGTTTGATTATTTTAGTTTGAGAAGGAATGATTGGATGCATGTGGATTGAGATGTTTGATGCTGAAATAATTGTGGTGACCATGTTTGTGAATGTTGTATTATGTTGAATTATTGGTGTGAATTGTGAATGGTTTGATGGTTAAAGATAATGTGTTAATATGAAATTAAGAAATGCCTGAAATAGGGGAAAATGAGTTGGAAAATGGTTTGGCTAAACCGTTAACCTGTCCATTCCACTTATAAGGACTTTTGGGAAGTCCGAAACGGGTTCCAAAACGGTTTGCCCAAACCATTTGTGATACCGTTTGCTTCCAGAATAGCACGGATTGGCCGAAACAGTTTGAGAAATGGTTTAAGCAAACTGTTTCCGAAACTGTTCTCGTGCATTGGAAGGTGACATTAGCCTAATATGATTGTGTTTGATGAATGTCAGTTGCAATGAGGTTATAAATCGACGTAAGATGAATATGCAAATTATTTGGTTACGATTAGGTGTGTTGAATGTATTAAGGTATAAAGTACTGATTAAAGACTGAATGTATGAAGTTTAATGTAAACTTGACGTATGTAAATAATTGAATGAATTTAGGGAAATGAGTTAGCTTGTATGTCACTTAGTAAAGAAGAAAGGCGGATTAAACTAAAAACTGTGTGCTTGAAAATATGATTGCAATAGGCTAGATTGGTTTAGATAGTGGCGTGAGGGTATTCATTCATTGAGTTTTAATACTCGTATTTGTTTTGCGTACAAATGTTTTATGTATGCAGGATTAGTAGGATTTCCACGAGCGAGGTCCACGGAGCACAATTGGGATAATAGAATCGAGTTGTAAAAAGATTTTGAATAAATTATTTTACTTGATGCATTGTACCTTATTTGACACATTGTATTTTGAAAATTCATATGGACATATTCGTGAGCATTAGACTCTTTCAAAAAAAAATTAAATGTTTTCAAAATAATTAAAAATAATTAGGATTTAATTTTGGGCATCACATATATTTATTGTTAAAAAAAATAAAAACAAGAATAACCAAAAATTACGTCATGAGTTGTACCCAGTTTCATATGTTTCCTTCCATTGCTAGCATGTCGGTCTTATAGCTTTAATCTCAACCAGAGTTTGCACATTGGAGACACAAATTCTATATAGCCTGAAAAAGGAAAAAAAAAAAAAGCAAATACGATTGAAGTTTGTAAAGATGTGTGGTCAGTAGTGTAGCCTAGATAACTCCTGAAAACCATATTAGTACTGAAAATCTGCTTTGCAGCTTTCTCTTTGCTTTTTTAAAAAATTGAAACGCCATGTGTGATTCAATACTATCGGTACGATCGGTGGAGCTTCTGGTCTCAAGCATGTTGAAATTCTAGCACCGAATCCGAATCAAGATGAGATATTGTTGAACTTAGAGGGTACTTGTTCCTTTAACCCTCTTGATTGGAAAATCCAAACGGATTTGATGAGGATAATATTGGTTTTCCTTAGGATTTGATGTGGCTGGAGAAGTGGCAAAAGTTGGTCATGGGGTAACAAATTTTAAACCTGGTGGTAACAAAATTGTGGCTTTTCTCGACCATCTTAAAGGTGGTGGACTCGGCAGAGGAAAGTATTTTATTAAAGAGCGTCATGCTGATAACATGTTGTACAATAATATAAGAGAATAACAGTTGTCTTCATTATATTAAATATGATCTCTATTTATAATAGATAAAATACATAAAGATAATAATTATAAAAAGATAAATATTTTATAAAGATAGAGATAGAATTACAATAGAGTTAGAGATAGAGTAAAATATCTAAATTTTATAGACATCTAAATTTTAATATTATTATAACAATACGAAAATATGGTCACATTTTTAAGACAATTTATTTAAAATAAACAACGACATATCGCTTGTCGCGTATAAAAAATAATGAACCGAAAACACATGTTGCTTTCAGTGAAGTAACTAATGTTTTTGCAAGCAGACATATGAAGCACATCAAAGCCTACAAAAAGCCGAAAGATGTGTCATTTTCTTTGGTCGATCCCTATCAAAAAGACCCACTTGGATTTGGACTGTTTATTTATTTATTTATTTTTTAATCATAATAAAATTATGGGAGGCAAAGTCCAATCATCCATCTCTTAAAGCAAGACCAATGCCATGTGAGGCTGACTTCTTTCTCTTGGATGTCGCACGGTTTTTTTTCTGTTGGGGTTAGATCAAAATCACGAATATGTTAGTAGATTTGATTCTCAAGATTGGAAGTTTTTTGTTTCTATGTTCGTGATTGATGTTCCCTCCCTTGACATGTCAGAATTCCATCGATTAAGACCTATTTTTATTGGAAGAAAATTATCAAGTGTTTTTTCAAGTGAAAATTAGATTTGTCCATTACCAAGTTTTATCACCATTATGTTTTTCATTGTTTGATAGGAATTTAGTCGCCAATTATGGGAAATGTAATTCTTACTTATTAAGGTCGATTATTCTTACAAAAATATTTATTAACGATTTAAATTAATTTTGAAATTTTACTTTTTTTGATATCGACCGCAAAAATTCAAATAATTGCTGATTAATAATGAAATGGAGAAAAAAAAAAGGTGGAAAAAGGAATAGGAAGAGGGAGGGAATATAAAAAGAAGAGGTAAGTGAGAATGAAGATGGTTTTTGGGGGTTGGGGTTGGGTGGAGACTGCACATGTGGCCTCCTCTTCATTACTCCTCCATCCACTCGCCTCTAACTCTTCCTCTTCCTTTCCCTTCTTCTCTTTTTCCTCCATACGTACGATCCCTCTCTCTTTTCTTTTCCTTCTTTTTTTCTTTTTTCTTTTCTTTCAGCTATTCCTTCGTGGTTGCTTTTGGTCCATTTTATGCTTGTTTACTCTAACTTTGATCTTTAGCTGTTAAACTCTGTTTTGGTGTGTTTTTCTTTACGGGCTTTGTTCGATTTTGTTTTGGGGTCTTCAAGTTGATATTTGAGTTATTAATGATTTATTTGGGTGAGGTTTTATTTGTGGGTTTTGTTTCATCTTTGTGATGGCGTCTTCAAACTTTGATGTTAGAATGAATTTTTTAGTCGATATGGTGGGGTTTTGTTCAATTTTGTGATGGTGTTGTTCTGGGTTGTGATTTGTTATTGTGATTTTTGGGAACTCGATCTTGTTCGATAGAATTAATCAAAAGAAGAATCAGGCTCAAAATTTGAGCTTTGAATGAATTTGCTTCGGTGGTGTGTTATCTTGTTGGGGTTTTGTCATTTTTTGTAATTTGCTTACTACAAAATTGGTTTTTGATCAGAAGAATATTCGGCGAGTTTTCTTATCTATAAACGAATAATACCCTCCTATTAGCTTTAATAGATGCAATCATAACTCTTTCTCAGTTGTCAGGTTTCATTCTGCTGGTCTTTCTACTCAATTCTAACTAGTTTTTCAGCTCAATCTTCTTATATTCTTTTAGATTTATTTTCTAGTGCTTTTTGGTTCCCTCCTGAGTATTTTCTTTTCTAGTCTTTATATGCAATTTTACCTATGTTGATATGAATCTCTTTATTTTCTTTAGATATACATGTCTGTAGTGCTGTTGTGTATGGTTTCCTTGGCCAATAGTGAACAGCTCGGTGTGTAGACTTTGAAATTTGTTGAGTAATTTTTTCCTCTTTTCTTTCGGTCATGCTGATTTTAATTTGTCTTGAATCTCATAGAATGTGTATTTATTAATTACATAGAATAAGAATGATGGATGTTATCTGGAAAAATCATGTCAATAAGTTCTGAGATTAGTTTCTTATAATGTCAAAAAGTACTAAATGTGTTTCATTTGTGGTTTTATTATTTTTGAGGGCTTAGCCCTGTGTAATTGTTTGTTAAATGGATGAAGTATTTTAGTGTGCTAGCTAATAAACTTTCAAAATGAATTGGTTTCAGGATGGGCGCAGAATTTCTATTGGTGACTCTGCTCTTTTCAAGTCGCCTCGGGATTCTCCTCCTTTCATTGGAATAATTCGTAAAGTAACAGCCAACGAAGAGGAAAAAAATCTAAAATTGGGGGTGAATTGGCTATACCGGCCTTCTGACATAAAGCTTAGGAAAGGCATCTTGTTGGAAGCTGCACCTAACGAGGTCTTTTACTCCTTTCATAAGGATGAAATTCCTGCTGCATCATTACTTCATCCGTGTAAAGTTGCATTCCTTCGTAAAGGTGTTGAACTTCCTTCAGGGATATCCACATTTGTTTGTAGACGAGTGTATGATATCGAAAATAAGTGCTTATGGTGGTTAACTGATAAGGATTATATTAATGTAAGTTTGACGCTTATTTTCAGAACTTTCTATTCATATGTTTTCTATGATTTCCTTGATTAAATTTTAAAATTGTTTTCTCAAATGTAGAAACGGCAGGAAGAAATAAATAACTTACTGGAAAAGACTCGAATAGAAATGCATGGGGCAGTGCCATCAGGAGGTCGTTCTCCTAAAACTTTGAGTAGTCCAACATCAACTACACAGTCAAAATGTAGTTCTGAAAGTGTTCAAAATAGTTCCTCGTTCTCTTCTCAGGGGAAGGGTAAAAAGAGAGAGAGGGTTGATCACGGGTGTGATCCCGTCAAACGGGAGCGCTTGTCAAAACTGGAAGATGGGGTGTTTGGTAACAGCAGAGCTGAACAACTGCTCAAGTCTGAGATTGCTCAAATCACAGAGAAGGGAGGCCTTATAGATTTTGAAGGGGTGGAAAAATTAGTGCAACTTATGCAATCTGACGGTGTTGATAAGAAAATAAATTTGCTAAGCCGTATAATGCTAGTTGATGTGATAGCAGTTACTGATAGTTTTGATTGTCTTGGTGGCTTTCTAGAGCTAAGGGGTTTAACTGTATTGGATGAGTGGCTCCAGGATGTATGCAAAGGGAAGATTGGTGACAATGGTAGTCCAAAAGATGGTGAAAAGTCTGTTGATGAGTTTCTGCTGGCTGTGCTTTGTGCATTAGACAAGCTGCCAGTAAATTTGCAGGCATTACAGACTTGTAATGTTGGCAAATCTGTTAATCATTTGCGAACTCACAAAAATTCCAAAATTCAGAAGAAAGCTCGGAGTTTAGTTGACACTTGGAAGAAACGTGTTGAGGCTGAGATGAAGTTGGATGACAAAAAGTATGGATCAAGCCATGGGGCTTCATGGTCCACCAAGCCTGTTCCTTCTGAAGTTTCACATGTTGGCAACAGGAAGTTTGGACTTTCTGCTGAGGATGGACTGAAGAGCTCCACAGCCCAGTCATCTGCGTCCAAAGGTTCCGAAATTAAACTGGGAGTTGGGGATGCTTTGTCCAAGTCGTCTCCTTCTCCTGGCTCAAAGAAATCGGATAATATGTCTGCTGGTGGAAATTTGAAGTATCTAAGTGTAGGAATGCTTGTTGCTGCAGGTTCATCAGATCCACCCCTGACACCGATCAAAGAGGAAAGGAGCAGCAGCTCGAGTCATTCGCAGAACAACAGTCACTCTTGTTCAAGTGATCATGCAAAGACTTCAGCTTCTTCTTGCAGGGAAGACGCAAAGGGCTCAACTATGGGATCAGTATCTGTCAGTAAGAGTTCTAGTGGTTCTCGGCAACGAAAATCTGCCAACGGTGTCAATAGATCAACTTTATCAAGAGGGCGCAAGGATACTGAGTTAGTAAAATCTAGTTCATTGAAAAAAAATGTAATTTCTGAGAAGACATCACCAACTGTTGTTCAGCATGATAAATTACCTGATGTGTCTGCTGTTGAGCTTGTAAATAATCAGCGGCTGATTGAGAATGAAAATCATGATAATCATGACCGGAGAGTGAGAATGAAAACTGAAAATCCACAATCTACTGATGTGTCTAATACCGATTATATCTTTCAGGTTAAGGATGGGTTAGGTGATTCTGACAAAGGTATAGTGCCAACTGCTTGCAATAAAAGGATTCATAATGAAAGTGGTCAGAAAATCATTGAACTGGCTAAGGCTACACAATCAATACTGGGGCCTATTCCACGGTTGGGGAAGCCATATGAAGGCTCTTTGAGTTCAATGAATGCATTGGTTGAAAGCTGTGCGAAGTTCTCTGAAGGTAGCGGTTCTCTCTCTCCTGAGGATGATGTTGGGATGAACCTTCTTGCTACTGTTGCTACTGGTGAGATTACAAAATCTAGAAGTCCCTCGCCATCAGCTCTTTCAGAGAGAAATTCACCTGTATATAATGAATCATGCTCGGAAAATGAAGGGAAGTTGAGGCTTAGTGGGGAGGAAGCGTCTCAAGTCCAATGTCAGCTGGATGATAGGGCTGGAGTTGGTGCTACTGCAAAACAGAGTTTCCCAGATGATAAGTTGAAGAGTAAGAATGAACTGAAACATACTTCCCTTCACTTGTCCACCATCTCTACGGGGCATGACAAAGGAAATTCAGTTGAGATCGATAAGCAAAATCAGGCTAGTGCAAGTGTGCAATTAACTGGTGAGGATAAAGGTTTGAAGTCCACTGAGAAGCCTGATGAGCTAAGTGCTGATGCTTCTGTGGCGCAGTCAAATTCTCATGTGAAAAGCGAGAGGAACCCAGAAATTGAAGAAGCCAACCAGAACAGTGCAGTGGTTCAATCAGAACCTGCTGCGGAAGGTGCAAAAGTTCAGAAAGAAGAAAATGAAAAGTTATGTTTCTCATCTTTGGAACTGGGCGATCGGAAGCAGAATATCATGAATAAAAGGGTTGATTGTGACGTATTAACAGAGCAGAAGGCGTCTCCTTTAACCAAGGTTTGCAATGACCATCTAGACAGCAAAAGTGATAATCTAAATACATCTACAACAACAGGTAATTTGTTGTTTGTAGAGACCAATGGTGAAACTTGTGACGGCAGCAAGGGTTTGGGCTTGTCTGTGGATCAAAATGGTGCATATTGCAAGGACGTTTTGAAAATGATAGAGGGGCTGTGTGTTTCTCATGTGGAGTCAAAGTTGAATGCAGCATATGAATCAGAGAGTGTGAAGCTACAAACTTCTGATGGGCATTCACCAGTATCTGCTGAAGGTTCAGGCATGACTATAAAATTTGATTTCGATTTGAACAAATGCATTCCCTCTGACGATGGGAGTCAAGGGGACCCTGTCAAATTATCTATTGCTGGAATTTCATCTGCTCATTTGTCTTGTCCATTGCCTAATCCTATTTCTTCTATTTCTGCAAGCTTTTCAACTTCAATTACTGTGGCTGCTGCAGCCAAGGGTTCATTTGTTCCTCCAGTAAACCTCTTGCAAACCACGGACCTTGGGTGGAAAGGATCGGTGGCTACAAGTGCTTTCCGTCCAGGAGAACCCAAGAGGATTTTGGACATTCATGCGTCAGTTGTTATGGATGAAACTCCCAGCAAGCAATTCCGTCCTCCTTTGGACTTTGACCTAAATGAAACATCTGTGGAGGATGTAGCTTCTCAGGGTTGTCCACATGCATCAGGTTCAGAATGTATGGTCCATGATTGTGGTAAAGGTGGACTTGGTCTTGACTTGAACATAATCGATGAGGTTTCTGATGTTGATGTCTTCTCAGCTTTCAACAATTCTACATCTGGAACTCCTGAATTTCCAAGATGGTTATCCCTCCCTGTTGAATTGCCTTGTGGGTCGAATAATGCTTCCAGGGGCTTTGATTTAAATGATGGTCCTGTTGTTGATGAATTGGGAGCAGGAACAGCTTTGCCCAGCAACCCTTTTAAGAGCAACTTGCAATTCTCATCCCCTATTCCTGGTGTAAGAATGAATGGCCCTGAGTTTGGGAAGTTTCCTTGGTTACCCGTACCCAATTCTTATCCAGCTATCACAGTACCTTCAATTCTAGCAAGTAGAGGAGACCAGTATGTTGCTGCTGCTGCTGGATCGCAGAGGATCTTGGCTCCTAATTCTGGCACTTCATATGGTTCGGAGATGTTTAGGGGACAAGTGTTGTCTTCTTCAACTGCTTTGCGATTTTCCACTGCCGGCCCATCTCAGTATCCAGGTTTCCATTTTGAGACTAATTTTCCCCTGGCGGCAAACACATTCTCTACTGCATCAACAGCATATGTTGATTCTTCAACTGGTGGGCCCCTTCGATTTCCTAATATTTCTCCTCAGCTGATAGGATCTACTGGCCTGGTCTCATCTCCTTATCACCGGCCGTATATGATGAACATTCCCGGAGGCTCCAGTAATGTTGCTTCTAAAAATAGAAATGGGGAGGTCAACTTGATCTGAATGCTGTCCTGAACAGAGTAATTGATAACAGGGAGATGGGATGTTGCGTCATGACGTAACTGGCGTTTCATGTATGTAAAATCCCTGATACTGACTGAGATGCGGCTGGTTATTTAGATAAAAGTGTTCATTGCAATATAATTCCTGCTCAAAGCGGCAAATCTGCTGTAGCTTGGTATGCCTTTTCCTCTCTCTTAGTTGTTAAATATCTCTATGTTTCAGATGAGATTCCGTTGGTGTTTCTTAATTTTGGAACATTATTTTTATGTTTATAACTAGATGTCTATTAATGTTTTCTTATTAATAGTTCCGTAATGTGCTGATTATTCCCAACGGAAATGGCGTTGCATGAAAAGATCAAGCTTTGAGGCATGTATGGCACAATTCAGATATTGAGTGTATTGTGGATGCCAATATGTGGAATGAGAAATGATAAGTCCCTTCTTCATCTTACGGGGTTCAACACGAAGGTATGAAGTAGCTGGTTTAGCCCATCAGTTGTATCAGCTTTTAGATGTGACCAATACAACGGAAGCATACGAAGGCATTCTAGGAGGTGATAGATGGCTTTACACAATCTCAACAACGGCTAGGTGAAGTCATTTTGTTTTTCCCAGTCTGTACAGTGTAAATTGTAAGATTAACAATGATGACTTGTGATCCGTGTAATTGTGGTTAAGTTGGGTTACTTTTAGGCAGAAGGCATGATGATATTTTATGCTGCTGAATGTGATTACAAGGTTTATTTGATGCTATAAACTCGCTTTGGAATGCCTGGAACTGTTCGCGATCCTCACTCGTAGGTAATAATGCATGATTAACTTGGAAATTAAGCTGAAAAGCCGAATCTTTAGGCTCAGCCATTTTCAACATGAACAATGATGGGATCTGATGGTTGTCTTTGAGTGATCCATTTTGTATTGTGATTTAGCAGGGTGGATTTAATTGTTTTCTGTTGTCCACAAGTTTTTTCTATTTGCTATGGAAATGTTTTGGGGCAAAAAGTTAGTGTCAGATAATGCATGTTTCTATCTATTTGAAGATTGTGACGAGGGAAGTATTCAATGGTGCACTGTTTCATATGAAAAGCTATGGCATTTGGGTTTGAAACTTGGTCGAGGGAATAGTTCCAAGTAATAATTATATAAAAGAGAATATTTTGAAATACTATCTACTAAAATAAAATATTAAAATTGACTTCATTTAAAATGATGTATTTTAAAATTTATGTTTCTGAAATGTCATTTTGAATAGATAATATCATAAAAATAGTATTATGATTTTATTTTCTATTATGACATCATTTTTTATTTTGAAAATATATTTTTGACATTTAATTTTTATAATTAAGCTTTAAATTCCACATTTTTAGGAAATCATTGCCTTTTAAGTTGGTAAAATTACACGTTTATTTAGCTTTTAAATTTTGAATTAAAAAAATTAAGTTAGCCAAATTAATTGATTATTTTCTTGTTTGTGGTGATTGAAATTAAGACTAATTCTCTCTCCTCTCCTTCCCCAAAAAAAGTTTGACAGAGCTCTCTTTCATTAGGGTTTTTTCAAAGAATTTTTTTTTGTTTAAGAATGGTGAGAACTAAACAAATGACTCCCAAACTAAAGAAAAAAAATGCTGATGTCGAAGAAAATTACTCTTCAAGCGAACAAGACAATGAGCAACAATCGCATGAAGTACATTCTCAACGTTTTCTTTTCATTTCTCTATTATTTTCATTTCTCTTCATTTCTCTGTTCATTTTTTGTTATTTTTCATTGCTCAGCTGAATAGGATAATATAATCGTTTTTTATTGACATTTTGAGTTATTTTTTTATAGTAATTTTTTTTCGCTGAAAATGAAGGACGA
>CANYCX011773372.1:0-25065 GCA_948193385.1 Breynia disticha f. nivosa | reverse complement strand
CCGGTTTCGGCTTTCTAAAAGTCGAAACCGGTTTTTGGACTATATAATTAATTAAACTAAATAAATATTATAATTAATTAAAATTAATTAATAAAATTATTAGTTAAATATTGTGGTCTGACTGATTCATGTGTTCCGTTATCCTCCAACATTATTAGTTAAAAATGATTTTAAAACTATAACTACAATTTTTAAATTTTTGTAATAAATCAATTAAGGAGTTATTTTCTCACTCCTCAGATTTGTTAACTCAATTAAGGAGCTCCTACAATTTTTATCTAAGGAGCCAAAATAAGGAGCCTGTTGGAGTTTCATTACGCACTAACAATTGTCAAAATAAAAGGAGTCAAAATAAGGAGGTGATAAAACGTATTTATAACAATTTTTCACTAGTATTTAATGACATTTTGTGAACAGATTAACGCGTTTTATGAGCAAACTAATTGGTTTGTTTGTCGTTTATTGAAGTCTTTGTTCTAATAGGTAACCGGTTCAAGTATTGAGGAGAATTGGGCAAATTGAGCAAGAAACAGGTGAAAACGAGGATTGGTAGCTTAGTACGCGGGTTCGATACCACCCCGCGTAATGCTTTTCAAACTCGCGTAATTTGCATGAAGTGAGCCAGGTTGCAGGTCAAAACGCGAGATCAATAATCAGTACGCGGGCTCAGGTTCTGTCTGCGTAGTCTGTACCAAATCTGCGTGCTTTACAACAGATTGATTGAAGTTCCAGGTTAGAACGCGGTGTGGATAGGAAGAATGCGGGATCGCACCTACACCGCGTAATTCTTGTTCAAACCGCGTATTAATACGCGGGGTCGTCCCAAACCCTCGTACGTTGAATTCAAACCGCGTATTTAGTTAAATCCACTGTTGCCTATAAATTGATCGAAGAGAGAAAAAAGGGCAATCATCATTTTTCTGTAGATAGGAGCTTGTGCTGCAGAGAGAGTTCGAAATTAGGGTTCAAGAAAGAGCAAAAAGCTTAAGAAAAGAGGGGGTTTTCGCACTGAATTTAATTTGTGTTTTTCTAGTTTTTACGATTATTTCTGTCAAACTCTTAATTTGTATTCGGCTCTTGAATTTCTGTATTTTAATACATTCAATTTTATGAACTTGTGCAATTTTATTAATTGTTTGTTAATTATTGATATCATTATGATTGACTAAATTTTCCTTAGTGTTTAAGGGTAGGAATGTTTGGATCAATTGTTTGAAATGCTAGATTAATATTTCTGTTAGGTCGAACTTGAACGACTAATTCTATTGTCTAGAGCTAGCTTTAGGATTGGTGAATTGGATTTAATTTAAGTGATTGTGAATAGTCTCGTGCTAGAGTTAGGCAGATTATTCTTATTAAAGTGAAAATGCTCGTTAGAGATAAGGGAAAATAATTACCCACTTAGTTAAATTTAATTAGTTCAAGTGAGATAAATAAATTTATTAGTCAATTAAGTTATGATCCAATATTCTGGACCTTAAACACTGCTTTATAATTTGATTTTTGATTAATTATCCAATTAATTAGATTTAGTGAATCAAATTAATCCTTGCAAGATTTAATCACAATCAAATTAAATTTAATTCTTATGTCTCTGTGGATCGACAACTCGGAGGGTTTACTTCTGTTTTATACTACTTGATTGTGTCCACTTGCACGTTGCATTTTTAGGCTATCAGGAGGCTATTGGGAATGCTCTTAGTGGGTGTATTTTTGTAAAAACATAAAAGACTAATTTTAAAAAAGTGGTAAATTAGAAATTTAGTGTTAAAATTGTATTCCATTATTAAAAACATGGTAAAATTGTATTCCATAGTTAAAAACATGGTTTTTGTATAATTATCCCTATTTTAAATCTCAACTCGACCTGACATGATTCGGCTCAATAGCAATCTTACGGCTTCCCAATCTACACCAGTTTTACCCCACTCGGTAGGGGTGAACAAAAACCCGACCAAACCAAAAAACCAACCGAACCGATATTAAAACCGATGTTAAATGGATGAATATAAATATGAAATTTAAAAAACAATTTGAACGGTTCGGTTATGGCTTGACAAATTGAAAAACCAAACTGAACCGAAATATGTATATATATATATATATATATATATATATATTTGTCGTTTTGTAACAAGTATGATATGTTAGATTTAATAAATGAAAAATCTAAATAAATTATTTTAGTGAATTTATAACAAAATCGATTAAACCGAACCAAACTGAACCGATCCGGTGGTTAACCGAACTGAACGATTTATCCAAAAGACGGTTCAACTATAGATTTCACAAAAGAAAAACCGAACTCATGGTTCGGTTGATGGTTTGATGAAAAAATCGACCCGAACCGAACCATGTGCACCCCGGTGATAAAAAACAATAAAAGAATTTAAAAACGAGGTCAAATTATCTCGAATAATTAACTTTTTCAAAAACAAAAAAACAAAGGATCTTGTAGCGATCACGCACAATTGTGTAGCAGTCGTCGAAACATTAAACGACATGGAATCCATTTTCTCCTTCGAGTGGTTGCCACGTGGCGACGAAGTCCCAACAATCACTCAAGCATGAACTAAACAGAATTCCTTCAAATCTCTTCTTCCTTCCTCATCATAAAATGTGAAACTTCTGCACGCAAAACTGATGCCCAAATGGATTCAGACCAAAACGACGACGAACTAGACTTCTACGACGCACTCGACGAATTCCCCTCCCAAAATTACACTGACATCATCTGTGATGACCAATCCCAACCCTCCACGTCTCATTCCGCTCTCCGTCACCGCAAAAACTCCACCTTTGAAGACTCCACCTCGCAGGCCTCCACTCTAACTGAAAGTCATCACCCAAAAGTAAGGTTTAATGATCGAAGACAGACTTTTCAGCAAAAATTGAACCAAAAGAAAGAAGCTTTTTCGGAGATAAGTGTTGACTCTCCACGAGTTGAATCGGTGGAGCAAAACGAATTGTCTGACTCGGTGGATGGGAATGATGTTGCTGACTTGTTTTCGTCGAATTTGCTTGTTTTTATAGCTGGGTTAATTATAAAGGCTGTTTCTTTTCAAGTTAATTTATTTGTTTATTTTGTAACTGCTCCAATTTCATTTTTGCATTGCTTGTATGTGTTAATTATTGACCCTTTTGGAGCTGTGAGGAAATTTAGAGGAGTTTTGTTGAGAAATATTGGGACTTTACGGAATTATGCTGGTGGGAAAATTGGTGCATTGTTGAGTGAATGGTTTCAGGATTATGAATCGATTGGGAAGGTTTCATTGCAAGTCGGCTGGGGAGTTTTTTGGGCTGTTTATGTTTGTGCTGTATTATGCGGATTGTTGCTGTTTTCAGTTATGGTTGGAGGGTTTGTGATGAGGGTTTTGGTGCAAGAGCCTATGCAAATGAGGGAGGTTTTGAACTTTGATTATACGAAGAATAGTCCTGTCGCGTTTGTGCCGGTTGTTTCCTGTAATGATGTAGCTTGTGATGGTATTTGTGAGGGAATTGTTGGTGATGTTAAGAGCTTCATGCGGCGGGTTATACCGGCTAATCATAGGTTGCAGGTTACAGTTGTGTTGACATTGCCGGAGTCTGAATATAACAGAAATCTTGGAATGTTTCAGGTAACTTCAGCTTCACTCATCGAATGTGTTGTGCCTATCTTTTTTATCTTACTAAATTTATTGTTTCAATTTCAATTGGTTAATATTACTTTTTACTTTCTAATTATAGGCCAATACTTGGTGTTTAATATTTAATCAGGTTTTTTTACTTATATTTGTTGAAACTGTGAGATTTTTTGGTGCTAACATGGGACTTATCTCAAGTGAAATAATGTGAGATTTTAAGTGGTTTGGTTTGTGATTAACTGAATTAGTGAATTTTGTATAGAAGGAATTGAGGTGTTGTGGTGGCTATGATACAGTTTTGTTCTCCAAGGGAAGATACATTTTACCATTTCCCTATTTTTGCAATAGATCTGTTAATTTTTCTTGACAGTTGTGTAAAGCATTATAACTGTTCTTCATGAGAGTCTCAAAGGTCTTGAGTGACATCTGATGTTGAGTTGAGATTTCCTACTTTCTAAATGTTATATGCAAGAATTGATAAATAAGGCATACACATAGAAATTGGCTAATTTTTCTTTATAATTGAAAGAGACGTTGTTGTAAATTGCTAATACTACAATTTAGAATAGCCAACAGACGATGACCTTCCTTATTCATGACAGTTGGATGTTCTTAAGCTTCTACTTGTACCAGATAGACATTTTTTGCTTTGAAATAATCAGTTGGGCTACTTTAGCTCCTTAGAAAAAGAAAATAAGAGAGTATTTGTAGAGATAAATCTTTGTTATCTCCTAATGTTGGTAAAATTGATTACGAGGAAAAACTAAGCTATGAAGCAGGGCACTAGGGAATGACATTTTGGCTGTATGTGCATTATAGTTTGTCAAATAAATCTGACTCTCTTATTGCGAAAATATGTCAGCATCCCAAGTCATGCATTTGTATGGAAAATGGAATTTCTCAAGAGACAAATTTTCTGAAATTTTATATCGAGCAAGCATACTGTTTGGACTGGATTATTCACTTTTTTTTTTGTCTGCTGCCATGTAATCTTCTGTATTTTTGGTTCAGATGATGGCATTTTGTTACGA
Source organism: Breynia disticha f. nivosa (assembly GCA_948193385.1). Classification (NCBI taxonomy): domain Eukaryota; kingdom Viridiplantae; phylum Streptophyta; class Magnoliopsida; order Malpighiales; family Phyllanthaceae; genus Breynia; species Breynia disticha. The sequence continues at coordinate 20,411 of CANYCX011773372.1, read as the reverse complement.
TAGTACAAAAATATCGAATGTTAGTTGTTTTACATATTGATGTTTTACAAGCAAAAAATTGCTAGTGCTAATGATATTGCTTGCTTATTTGCAGGTTCGGGTGGACTTTCGGTCTGCTAATGGCAAAACTCTTGCCAGCAAAAGTCATCCGCGCATGTTGAATTTCAAAAGCGAAGCTATCCGCACTCTTTCGACTTTCTTTAACGTTTTGCCACTTCTTACTGGTTATGCATCTGAATCCCAAACTCTGGAGTTCAAGATAAAAGGTTTTAGAGAAGGAGTTGTTCCTACTTCCTGTTTGAAGGTGACAATTGAACAACGAGCTGAATTTCGTGCCGGTGCTGGGATCCCAGAAATATATGATGCATCCCTTGTACTGGAATCTGAACTTCCTTTTTTCAAAAGGATCATATGGAATTGGAGGAGAACCTTGTTCATATGGATCTGCATATATTCATTTGTGATGCAATTGATATTCAGTCTCATCTGTTGTAGATCTGTAATTTTACCAAGAACCAGGCCACGGAATAATACTAGAGGCGAAAATGTTGTAAGAAATAATCCCCATAACATTGTTGATGTTAGGGTTGAACCTGATATTGCAGTTCCACCTAAAGATACAACTTCTGATTCCTAAATTTCTGTATAATGCTCACACTTGATTATAATGTACTGGACTTAATCTTCCTCTTGTTTTGTCTTTTCTTGTATTGAATTCTTTGACCATAATGTACATGATATAGCAATCAATGTAATTAATTTATCATTCTGCAATTAGCTCCTGTAAATGTTTCTAGTTTCTGCAATGTTGGTTGATGTCTGCATGTCCTCTGAATGAGCCAACGGAGATGAACCCAAAAATGTATTACACTGGGAGCACAGAGTCCTGCGAGCCAATGCTTATAACTTTTAACCGATAAATTTGACGATAGTCGGTGAGGGCACCACTCATATTCTAGCTGATGAAATCTGTACCATAAAGGATTTTTTCGGAGCGAGTTGACAGGTGCAAGTGCATCTTCAGATTTTTCCTGAAGAAGCAAGGCTGCCTTTGTTGAAGTTGCTTCTGAAATGGCAAGATTCTTGCTTTCAGATAACAAGAAAGCTGGATGATATAGATGGCTTCCTTTTAATGACTATGAATCCAATCATGTGATATTTATGAAGTTGTAAAACTTCGACGCCATTCTTTCTCCTGTTTTTATCCATTTGTTATGGATTAAGACGCAGGCATTCCGTGAATGAATCTTTTTGCTGCCTTATTTCAAGGATTCATTCCTTTCATTTCTCACGTGACTTATTGTAATTCAGGAATAAATTAATGAATTATGGTAATGATTAGCTAAATTTCCTTAACATAATTATAAACTTAAAAAATAGATAAGAATACCTTCATATTTTCTTTGCATATAAATTCCAAAAAACAAAATGTCAATGGAAAATAATCTTATCATGAATCTAAGAACGCTCTTTGGCCCTGAGAAAAGATGCACTTTTGGTAATCTCACGTAGAGGCTTATCAGTGTATCTGATCATGTTATAAACCCAGGCTCCTCCTTGTGCTCCTATTATTGGAGATACTATATATATCCACAGCCCCTTGAACTTTCTGTAAATAATTGCTGGTCCTAAACTTCTTGCTGGGTTCATTGATGCTCCTGATATTGGCCTGCAAATATTCATACAATATCACATTTTATCTTAAGCCTTAGATTATTCTTCCAAGAGCTTAATGGTGGAAGTTTCAGACACAAAACAATCCTAAAAGTCATGGCTACGTTTATTTAAGTAGATGTGATTAGGTTATTACCCTGCAAACAACACATTAAGAAGCACTGTAGCTCCAACTGCAAGTCCAGCAAGTTCACCAATCTACAACAGCAAAGATTAATGAGTACACGATTATACATGACATGAATGACACGAATTTGGTTTGCTTTTAGTAATGTTTATGTCATAAATAATGATATTTGATGGAAAAATTCACTGATACAATTATGATCTGTCAACCCGAATTGCACCTCTATTGGTTGGCAAACTTAACCAGGCAATAGACTAGCTAATCACATCTTCTAAATATCATTTATAATCAAGAATTAAGATCAGTCATGATGTTTAAACTTAAAGAATATCTTACAGCTCTATTATCTGTGGCAACACCAGAGATGATGAACATCAGATAAAATGTTATTATGAACTCAACCACAAAGGACTGCATATCTGAGCCTGCTGGCATTGTTCCTACGAAGTGATCTTGCTTCCCGGAAAATATTAACCGGATTGTTCCGGCAGCTAATGTTGATCCTACAACTTGGCATATTATATAAGCCGGAACCTGCATTAATACATTATCAAGATCGTTTTCTTCCTTTAGTAACGTTGAGAACCCAAAGATTTCCCAAAAAAATGGATCAGAGAAGCATTTTTTTACCTGTTTCCACGGAAATCTCTTGCAAGTTGCAAAAGCAAGAGTGACAGCAGGGTTGAAATGAGCACCAGAGATGTGACCAACCGAATAAACCAAAACCATCACAGCTAAACCCCAAACTATCGATATTCCAGGCAGTGTCACCACCTTCTCGAAGTTCAGATTCACTGCCACCGATGAACATCCGGCGAATATCAAGAAATATGTTCCTAACAACTCTGCTATCAACTGCACATCATAATTCACCATCAACAAATTCTTCTGAGAAACGTTATTTGGTTCTTAAATTTCTCCTGTTTTCCTGTAAATATATGTTCTTTATCCATAATTAAGGAAGATAAGATCGTATAATCACGACAAGACATTATCACAAAACAAAAAAAATTCAAGACAAGACAAATTACATTCAACCTGTAAACACAAGAGTGAAGAAAACAAACGTCACCTTCTGCACAAAAGGTACTGAGAAGGACAATAGTGAATCTTCTTTACTCTTGGAAGAACAAGGTTGATCATCTTTAACATCTAAAACAACACCTCCATGATCACCATTAGTGCACCCTGAAGAGATCTCAGCCATGACTAGCAAGTGAAAACAAATACTACGAGGAACAAACCAAAGAGAGATCACAAGAGAAAGTGAAAGCAGATATATCAGTTCCCTTGGAGTTTTTCTGCAACCTTTGTGTTCTGTAAACTCATATGAGTATTTATAAGAGACAAGTAAGACTTTGGTATCAAATTTATGTGTATAAATGTATCCAAAGAGGAAGGAAACATCAAAGCTGATTTAGAACTTTTTATGTAAATTACATATAAAGAATTCTTAACCATTTAAGCCATATTTCTTTTTATTACTGGTTTTTTTATATGTTAGGGAAGGTATACAAGCCAGCTCCAACAGATACTCTCTCGTGTGCTAGCTCAGTCCTTTGTCTAAAATTATTGTAATGAAAAAAAAATAGTATTTTAACAAGTGCTTAATTTTCTCTTTATATATTTTTAGAATAATATATATTTTTTTTGAACCACAATGAATTCTAGGCAGCCCAGACTAATTTTCATTCGAGTCGGGCAGGACCGCGAAAAAACTCTCTCAACCGAGTTATAACGCAACTGCGTACCTAAGATTCGAACTCAAAATTTCTGATTAAACTAGAACAATTTTACACTAGTTAATCTACGCGATCTGTGTTATTTATAGAATAATATATAAATGGATAGAAGATATGGTTGAAAAATGTGAGATTGAATTCACCTAAGATATGGGATTCTGAACTCAAAAAAATAATGCATTAATGGCTTCATCAACTACCCACCGGACATACAGAAATGGCATAAATTATGATTTGCTTTTTTTATCGGTTCAACTCGACATTTAATTTCTTCTCATCCAATTTCCTGTTTTTATTTTTTTTATTTATAGAAACAGAATTAAAAAGTGTTTTAATTGAAGGGCTGGAAGGCATCCTGGAACAATTGTTGAGATCATAACGTATGGTTTTTTGGTTATTTTGTTTGAAATAAATGGTGGATATACGTCTGAAAATTAAAAAAAATAAAGGATAATCTCATTAAAGATATGGTTATTTCGTAATGACAGTGGATAATCACATTTTGCATTCCTAATTTTAGTTTTAGGCTTTTGGTAATGAGTTTTAAGTTTGACAGCAATTTTTGGATTTTGGCCATCACCATCATCCATTCTGTCCGGATTGTCTCATTGTTTTTTTTTTCAGGGATCGGATTAACTTACGAACTAAGGGCATGTAGTCTCAAAGAGGCTTGGTGAACCAAGAAATCAAAACTTGTATGACTTCCTAGTGTCGCTACGAAACCAGAGATTGAACCTCACACCCTCAGTGTGTTGGTTGACCCTCTTTATCGTTAAACTCATGACTTTTATGAAAAATTTGCCTCATATATTATTTTTAATAACTACTAATTGGTAGATTAGTTTTGAAATTTCATCTCACAAGGTTAACTAAAATAGAGCTACCAACTTTCTATTTTACAATTATAACAAAATAAACAACTTATTATAGAACTAATGCTACAATATTAGGCCTAATTATCTCATTAAGACTCCAAATGACAAATAGTTACATCGGAAAATAGTTGCATTTGTTGTTTCACAACTGAGATTTTTATTTAAGAGCGACAATTCGAGTTGACGGATTGTAATCGTTTTATATATTTATGTTTTGTCTAATCGTGTTATCGGATTAGAAATTATCAGCCGTATTTTTATTAATATAACTTTTAGTTGATAACCACCAAAATTATTCTTTAATTACCAACCAAATCTACAGATTAACATTAAACTACTTCCTGATTTCAAAAAAAAAAAAACATTAAACTACTTCCACTACATCCCACCCTGTCTCTACCTTCCTGACCTCTTCTCTACAGAGCTTCGGACTCCAAACCGAACCACTTCAAATTAGACCGTTGCACCGAACCTAATTTTAAAAATGTCTCCAATCGAACCCTCACATCGCATCCCTCGTTTCTCTCCCAAAATCTCTCTTTCTCTTAATCTCCACAACCTCTCCTTTTGAAGTTCACCAAAAATGGTTTCACGAACTCCTACAAAGACCCCTACAAAAGTGAAAGACCGCCGTAGCCGCCACCACCGTTGTGGCCACCGCAAGAAGTCCACACCAAAGACCACGAAACCTGTCTCTTCAACCAACATTTTGAAGTCGGTGAAAAAGACTATTTACTCGTGCAAAAGACGTTTAGCCAAGTTGTTCTCCAAATTGGCGAGGATTGGCACTCCGAATGGTCGGTACAAGGGTTATAAAGTATTGAAAAAGGGGTCGAAAGAGGAGCATTGTAATCTGCAACTTCCGAGGAAAGGTGTGGAGCCTGAGATTGAGAGAGATGGTATTTGTAGAGTGCTTTTCTTGAATGAAAAGTTGCCACCTTTGATTTCGCCGAATAAAAAGACGGTCTTTCTTGATCTTGATGAGACATTGGTGCATTCTAAGGCTGACCCTCCGCCTCAAAAATTTGATTTTGTTGTTAGGCCGAATATTGATGGCGAATTCATGAACTTTTATGTGTTAAAGCGGCCGGGACTTGATGCATTCTTAGAGGCGTTAGGGAAAAAATATGAGGTCGTGGTGTTCACTGCTGGGCTAAAGGAATACGCCTCTTTGGTTCTTGATAAGATTGATAAGAAGGGAGTGATTTCACACCGTCTTTATAGAGATTCTTGCAAGGAAGTTGATGGGAAGTTTGTGAAGGATTTGTCAGAAATGGGAAGGGATTTGCAGAAGGTGGTTATTGTCGACGATAATCCTAATTGTTACATTTACCAGCCTGAAAATGCTATACCGGTGAAGCCTTTTGTCGACGATCTCGGTGATTTTGAGTTGTGGAAATTGGGGACGTTCTTCGATGAATGTGAATCCTGCACAGACATGAGACATGCTGTCAAGAAATACGTTGGGGAAGCCATCGACGAGACAGAAACAGAATTATAGCTGTTGTTTGTTTTTTGTCCTTGCTTTTAGTGTTCTTTAGTTGTTGATGTTTGGTTTCTTTGCCCTGCTCCTTGATTGTGCCCGCTAAGTGTTTTTGGTATTCAATCCAATAGCAATCGACAGATTGAACATTCAGCCTTGTTTCAACAGGATGGATTATTTATCATTTCTGAAAAAAGAATGGAGTTTTTTTTACAAGTCATGTAAGAAATTTGACCTCAATATAAGACTGGTAGTTCAATTTGAGTCTTTATTATGAAGAAGATTAATTTTCCGCAGTTCCATTGATTCACATTTTTGCACGATTGAGTTTTAAGAAGTTGCAGAACAATCAGTGCTTATCGGCTGCAAGTGCAAAACCAAATCCTAATATAAAGCAACACTCTTAACTATCAAACTCCTGAATTCCACAATTCTAAGCCAATCTGCAATAACTAATTTCCAAATTCCACCACCAATCGCAGGTATGATCAAAACCACCGTGCTGAAGAACAACATAGCAGAAACAGCCAAGAAAGTACAAGTTCCCAACTTGTAAAGCCCAAATATAAGTTGAAACTCTAACCAACCCTAATCAAGATGAGCAACAACAAAGAAAACCCATCACCTAAAACTCACAACACTTAGTTTTTCCGAATCTCAAAATACAACTCTTACAACCCATACAACAACAACAACAAAACACAAAGAAACAAGAAAGTTCAATCACAAACAAAGACCTGCAAAGGAAGCCTCCAAGCTTCAATCTTTGAGAAGCACATGTCATCAAGAAGCTCACTTTTACACCATTTACACTTAGGGTTTTGAGAGCACTGAGATCTTGTCACCATTTCACTGCAACCCGGGATCTGCTGTGGTGGCCTGTTACTTCTTTGGAAAGCAAGTGTAGTGCGACGCGGAGAAATCTGAGCCGTTGATGAGTGAAGTACGATTGAGAAGAGGAATAGCAGGAAGAGGATAGAGAGTGATGGGTTGTTTGTAGTTGGCATGGTGTTGAAGCTTTGTTTCAGTTTTTGGTCTTGTTTTGTTGACTGTTTCAGCTGAGATTCATTCGACTATGTAATAATTTGTGGGTTTTAGGCTCACTAATTATTCTTTTCAATCCTTCTAATTTCTAAACTTTTAGAAATCCTAGTTCATTCTCAGGAGTATTATACTCAACCGGTTGGATCGGATAAATAATATTTATATAAAAAATAATTATTAAATATTTTAATTTAATTAAAATAATTAATCCTCTCGTCCTAAAATTGTTCTTTTGTTATAAATATTAAGAAAAATAATGCAGTTATTAATTTGTAAATAATGTAGTTATTAATTTGTACTTAATTAATAATATTAAAAATAGTATATTTAAAGTATAGTTGTATGAGAATTAATAAAAAATTATTAAAGCAGATTGTTATTATGAGGTTATTTAAAAAAATTATGTGAAAGATTAAAGAGTGACAATTATTTTAAAAAATCTAAAGTGTCATTTTGTGATAATTTTTTTTAGGACAAAGGAAGTATTAAATAAAATTCAATGATAAAAAGATTTTAAATTAATTAAACAAAAGTTTTAATATAATTTTAAAAAACACAATAAATATTCATTTTTATCTAAAATTTTTCAATATAAATCCCATCAATTATGTGTACCAAAATGTAGGAATAGCAATGAGGTTGGTTGGGGTCGGATTATGGCCTCCCATCCTCGTCCCACAAAAAATTTTCATTTTCCGTCTTCGTCCCGTAATCCATTGGGTTACGAAATTAATATCTCATTCCCGCCCTGTTAAAAAAATAAAACTCATCCACTCGTTCATTTAATTATATAATTTTTTTATTCATAAAATATATATATTTTTTATAATTATAATAGTATAAAATATGTAATTTATAGTATAATCAATATTAAACTAAAAAATAAAGTATAAGTGCTTAGATTATACTTTTTGTAATAAAATACTTAAATAAAATATAATATAGTTTCCATTTTATTATATATATTACATCATTTTTATATATGTTTTTATAACGAGACAGGTTTGGGACGGGAATGGGCCGGGTGCAATAAATACCAGCCTCGCCCCGCCCCGTTATTTTTAATTTTGGGTTGCCCCATGCCCCGCCCCGTTTCCCGTCAAATGTTAAAAACCCGCCCCATTCTGATTGGGTCGGATCGAATCCTCACGGGCGTGAGTTTTATTGCTATCCCTACCAAAATGAAAGTTTCAAACTTGAAATACCACTTGGTGAAGAATAGCCTAAAGGTGTAAAAATTGAACCGAAACCGATGAACTGGAAGTAGGCCGAAATTGAAAAAATCGGCCATGTCCAATTTCAATTTCGATTCCATGAACCATGAAATCTTGAACCGGCTGTTCAGTTAATTTTTAAAGAAAAATTGAACACGAACTGTCGAATTAGAACCGAAATCTCAGATTCCAAACTAATCGGAATCGAAATACCTAAATTGGCTAGATCCTAATCCAATTTCATGGTTCATGGAGCTGTGAGCCGCCTTTTTCGAACCGGACCCGGCGGTTAGGTGGTTTACAGAGCCCTTAATTTATTAAAATAAATTATTTCACAAAATGCGCTGTTAATTGAAGCTGACGTGTAAGAACTCGATTTATATTTGCAAGAACCAAGCCTGCCTCCAAGAACCTCATCTCCCGTCCGAGACTTGTAGAATCGTAGGGAAGACGGAAACCCAACCCAAATCCATTAAAGCTTTCATCTTTTCTCAAAAATCATTATTTCATCTTTTTTGTAATATCCACCTTAACCAATTCTCCTGTTGTTAGCTTATGCTGACATGAACGTTTACAACTCTTCCAATCCCCAATTTCAACCAACCTTCAATTCTGACTCTAAGCTTTCTCCTATATCGGTAAATTATTTCCAATTATTTCTTTTTTTTTTTGATGTGGGCTTTGAGGGGTTTGGTTGTTCATGCTGTGTACTTTTTTTAAAAAAATTTATGTGAAGTTTTCTTCTTTGTCTTGTTTAGGCCTTATGACGAATTTTGTGATTAATGTTGTTGTGTTCTGTGGATTCAGGTTTTTGAGCTGAATTATATTGTTTATTGAACTATTTTATCTGTTGATATAACTTTTTGATCTTTGTAGTGTCAGCTAGTAGTAGTTGAGCTCTGTTTTCAATTGAATTTATTGTTGTATTTACCCTGAAACTAGGATGGTAGGTTGATTGTATCTTCAATTTTGCGTTTGAGAGGTGTCAGAGTCATGCGAGAGTGTAATAATGAGAATGCTCATTATCTTTTTATGTTATTTTTTAATGATAATTGCTTTCTTAACTTCTGTCGATATTGTCTTCATTATTATGATGACAGGATGATGAACCATGTCGAAAACCTGGGGAGAGCACTGATTCTGGACACACGAACAGACTTGAGAGTGAACGAGTGACCATGTCCGGAGAAGTTAATGCAACGCTGTGGCGAGGTTCTGAGGAGGGTGCTGAAGAAAATGAGAAAACAAAAGTGAGCCAGCAAAAGTTAGGGAAATATTTCTTTTATGATTCACCGCTTTCTGAGGTGACTGGGGACTGGATTCCTGTGTCTGTTCCACCCATGTTGGAAAGCGAACATGACGAGTGGGTAAGAGGGTTGTATCCAAATGGCGGTTATTTTCCTGAAGGTGACATGGGATGGGGCCTGTTAAGCGAGGAAGAGAAGGAATTAACTATGTGGGATGTGATCGTTGAAATGTTGCTTGCTGCTCGTGGGAAAGTTAACGCTATTGCTTCAGGTGATATTCAAAGATGCAGTTTCACATGTATGTCTAGCCATCTGCTAGAGCAGGCTTGGAAAGAGATGGCTCAAACCCTTACCGAGGCCAACTTTGGTAATGCGAGAGAGATTCTTGAGGCAGAACCACCAAAATGGTTAGCTGATAGTGCTGCGTCTGCTTGTATGCTCTGTGGTGTGCGCTTTCATCCTATCATGTGCTCCAGGCACCACTGCAGGTTTTGTGGAGGAATATTCTGCACTGAATGTTCTAAAGGAAGAAGCTTGATGCCATCCAAATTCCGTATCGCTGATCCCCAACGTGTCTGTGATGTATGTTGTGTGCGTCTTGAGTCTGTTCAGCCATACCTGATGGACCAAGTAAGCTACTCTGCGCAGTTTCCAACACATGATCTCACTGATCTTAGTACTTTGAGATCCTGGCTTAACTTTCCATGGGGACAGACTATGGAATATGAGATCTATAAGGCTACTAACACAATTCATGGTTATAATAAGGTATAATATTCCATACAAAAGAAGTAACTGAGTGCAATGATACTTAAATTATAAATTTAGTCCTTGTTTGGAAATTGCTTGTGTTGACTAGAGATTTTTTTGAAGAGTAAAAAACACAGAATATATGTGCACATAACTGCAGACATGAGGAAGATTCTTACATTTGCATCTGATTATGGAGAGTGGACCACATACAAGAGTTTATTTGCATTTACAGATGAAGCCATTTATGTCTCTCACTCTCTTCATGTTCTGAATTATGTATTTACTTTGTCAGGTAGGTTGTATAAAAGCTGAGAAGTCAATTCCAGATGCAATTCTACGACAAGCAAAAGGCCTAGCAATTATTACAATTGTTAAAGTTGGGGTTATGGTAACCTATAATATTGGAACGGGACTTGTAATTGCTAGGAGAGAAGATGGATCATGGTCTCCACCCTCAGCAATATCTTCTTTTGGTGCAGGGTGGGGAGCTCAGGTAATTTTCTTAATCGTTAAAATTAATTCCAGACAAGACTTGTTTAAACACTTTATGGATTTGTGTTCCATTCCCGATTCTGAATGCTTCATTAACCTGATAGAACATATGCCTCTATTCAGTTGTTGGAATGCTTATTTTTCATTTTGGATGATATTATTGTTGAGAGAAATGTATGGATGCAGGCAGGAGGGGAATTGACAGATTTCATAACTGTGCTTAGAACAAGTGATGCTGTGAAGACATTTTGTGGTAATGCGCATCTTTCTTTAGGTGCCGGTGTGAGTGCAGCAGTTGGAAATATGGGACGAGCATTTGAAGCTGATCTCCGAGCTGGCAATGGTGGTTATGCTGCTTGCTATACTTACAGCTGCAGTAAAGGTACGGTGGCTCTGGTGTCTAACCATTTTCATTCATTTCACGGCCAATACACTCCAATCTCTTGTTTACTCTTGATTTATTTGAACAAATGTGCAGGAGCATTTGTTGGATGTTCACTTGAAGGCAGTGTCTTCACCACACGTACTAAAACAAATTCCAAATTCTACGGGAGACGGTCGATAAATGCCTCTGAAATACTTCTTGGATCATTGCCAAGGCCACCTGCTGCAGCAACACTTTACCGTGCCCTTGGAGATCTTTATCAGAAGATGGAGGGATGATTTTGTAGCATCATGATCTTCTGAGAGAAGTAAATTGTCCATCCTTAATTATTCCTGTCTCCTCAATTCAATTCGTTCTTTCCACACTGTGATTAGATGATGGTACAGAAGATACGTACACTGTACAGAAAATAAAAATATTATTCAATATGACCCTCACAATCGAATTTACCCAATCACACACGTCATACAGACTTTACACAATACTCCTACAACAATATCTTACCATAAAATAATATAAAAATGATGGTACATAAGATAATCGATACCGTTGACTATTTGACTTAAATTCGATTTATTGCCACTCCCTGTATTTTTTAGTATTCTCCTTTTTAGGTCTCCAAATTTCAAAATTACTGCCAAGATTCAATAGTTTCATGCAAAGTGACTAAATATGCATAGAACATGTAACAATTTTTTTACACGTCATTTCTTACGTGACAGTTCAATTTAAATCTTTTTTGTATGACTTGTCATTTTTTTATGTTACTTTTAACTTCGTTATTATAGTATCCCTCAGTTAAATAAAGCAAAAGGCTTATGCAATATGCACATTAGATTTCACTAAACTCTATTAAAATTATATTTGTCTCACTAAGTTGAGTTGAGCCTTTTATATGTAGTATTTTTTTGATTCTTAATAATGAGCAATAATTAACTTTTCAAGTAAATTGTGAAGTAAAAATCATGTTGGCTAAATATTTAAATACAAATAATATTTTGAATTCTTTTTATTATTATGTCAACATTAATAATTGTACAAAAATACAATGAGAAACAATATTCTTACAATTTTGTTAAATAATAGATTTGAAAGGAAATGTTCTCTATATTTTGTGACACTTGAAAACTTCGTGTGCAATTACGTGACACCTTAAAAGGACGGGAATTAAGGACAGAAACAGTAATTTCCAAACCTATGGACTCAGAAAGAGAATACTTAAAACTTTAGAGACCTCCGGGAAATTTAGTTAAAATATTTTCCAACATAACTATCGATGAGAAAATCCATTTGACTAACATTTTTATGGTTGCTTTGGCTCCAAGTTCTTGTCTCCATCTTATTTCTTCATTTTCTCTTTAATTATAAATGAAGGAATGTGAGTATTTGCTGTATTAACGACTTGTCATTGGAGGGTTTTTGAGAAATTCCAGCTGATAACGGAAAAGTAAAGCGCAATGTGAAGAAGGGTTCGATTTCGAGGTTTTTGCTGTAAATACACAAGTCACAACTGTCTCTTTTAGGACTAGCAAAAATTTATGTTCTTTCTTACCTTTTTTTGAGGGTTTTACGCGTTAAGGTTATAAAGGTAACTCATTTTTAACTTGCTTCTTCTCTTACTTACTCTGTAATTTTAGCCTGTTTCGGTCTCGAGTTGTCGACTATAGCTTAGTTTGATTGTATTCTCGATTTGGTTTTCTTAGGATTTGAATAGCTTCGTAGAGGTGTTAGTTCTATTGGGTATCTTGTAAAGTCAAAAGGCTTTTGTTGATTTTTTTTTGTTTCGAATTTGATGAGTTAGGATTATGAAATAGGGATCAAGGTTGTTTACTTGTGGCGAAAATTTGAATCTTTATGTGATTTTGCTTATGTGGAGGTGATTTTTGAAGGTTTGAATTTGGAGTTATTAAGAATGGACGATTCTCATGGAAGTTCGAATTCCCTGCCGCCTTTTCTTACAAAGACATATGAGATGGTGGATGATCCTTCTACAAATACAGTTGTGTCTTGGGGTTCAACTAATAAAAGTTTTGTTGTATGGAACCCTCCCGAGTTTTCTAGGGATTTGCTTCCAAGATTCTTTAAGCACAATAACTTTTCCAGTTTCATCAGACAGCTTAATACTTACGTAAGTCAATTTGCAACTTTTTGTTGCTTTCTTGTTTAATTTCTTTATAGTTGTTTGTGTCTTCTGATATGTATGCACATGGTTCATGTTCTGTTTATTTGGTTGAATTGAGAGGCTGTTTGATATATACAGGGTTTCAGAAAAGTTGATCCCGATCAATGGGAATTTGCCAACGATGATTTTATCAGAGGTCATCCACATCTCATGAAGAACATTCACAGACGGAAGCCAGTTCATAGTCATTCTTTGCAGAATCTTCATGGACAGGGATCTAGTCAATTGACGGATTCTGAGAGGCAGAGCTTGAAAGATGACATTGAGAGGCTTAAAAATGATAAAGAATTGCTTATTATGGAGTTGCAGAGGTACGAACAGGAGCGTAAAGGATATGAGATGCAAATGCAAACTTTGAAAGAGAAGTTGCAGCAGATGGAAAAACGACAGCGTAGTGTGGTTTCTCGCGTGTCCCAGGTCTTGGATAAACCAGGAATTGCCTTGAATCTCTTGCCAGAATTGGAAGGCCATGACAAGAAGCGAAGGTTGTCGAGAATTGGTTACTTGTACGATGAGTCCAGCGGTGAGGATAATCAAATGGTGGCCCCTCAATCTTTAGATAGAGAGAACGTAGACAGTGATTCTGTTACGTCAAATATTGAGCAGTTGGAGTCATCTTTGACATTTTGGGAAACTATTGTACATGATGTTGGTCAAAACTGCAATCAACGATGCTCAACTTTGGAGTTGGATGAATCTATAAGTTGTGCGGGTAGTCCAGCAATATCTTGTGTACAACTCAATATTGACGTTCGTCCTAAATCCCCAGGCATTGACATGAATTCTGAGCCTGTTGTTGCTCCTGCACAAGAACCATCTCCTACAACACCAATGGAACAAGCAGCTGGAACTTCTCCGACCGTTGCAACTGGTGTCAACGATGTATTCTGGGAGCAGTGTTTGACAGAGAATCCTGGTTCATCTGATACCCAGGAAGTTCAGTCAGAAAGGAAGGATTCTGATGCAAGAAAAAATGGCACCAAACCTGGTGATGATGGAAGATTTTGGTGGAGTGTAAGGAGTGTAAATAATCTCACGGAACAGATGGGACATCTTACTCCTGCAGAGAGAACATGACATTGGAATCCCACGTTGTAGTGATTTTAGATAATATTGTTTCATATTGCAATAATAGATTTTGTTCTTCAGCTGTTTTTGACCTCACCTGTGATTATATTTCTTGTTTTTTAATATTAGCTTCTCTTGTCCTTTCCACTCTCTCTCAGTCCAGTTTTCTTCATTTTAATCCTGCCTTTTGGTTATCTAAATTTGGACAAAACTCTGATTTGTGAGTTTCATAACAAGCATCTACCCTGGCAGGAAATATTGATTATGGAAGAAACACCATAATCTTGAATCTTGACTTCTCATTGCAAATTTCCATACAATCTTGCCGTACTTTTCAGAGCTTGCATTGAAGCTGAAGTTTCTTAATTCTTAATTCTGATTCAGGGGAATCTCCCTATATAAACTAACAAAACATTTATAGAATATCACTTCAGAATGCTGCTAATTTGAAAGTTTTAACAACAGAATTCAAGACAGAGGAACAAAAAAAAATAAAATAAAACAGCATATTCATGCTATCTATTAACAGGGGTTTCTGCTACCATCTACTGGGCAGTTACTCTAATAATGATTGTTCACTCTCCAGCTCTGTACCGAAAGAGACCTCGTTCATTTCAAACCAAACATCTCTGAACACCTTGATGATGAGGCCATGGTACATATCAGAATTTAGTGTCAGATAGCATGCCAGGAGTTCTTCAAGCTCCTCCGGTCTGCTGATTCCGTTTGTCTCAATCATCTCAATCATTGATTCTTTGAAGTCTTTCTGCGGATCAAATGAAAACTTCACTACAGCAGAACTATCCAAGCCTGAAAATCCTTCAATTTCTTCCTTCGGCTTCTTTGTTTTCAACTTGGCTTTCTTCATATCTTCAATGGCTTTTATTTTGCATGCTTCTACCCTGGAAGTTCTCGGCGAATGGATCTTCAACTTTCTGTTCTGTTTTGGTTTTTTTCTCTGCAATTCCCTGGTTATGTACATAGATTTCCTCTGATTTTCACTCCTTGACTTTAGTTCTTGAATCTTCATTTCTTTTAACTTCTGCCATTCAATACTTGGTTTTTCTTCAGTTAACGAATCTATACCTTCCTGAGCGGGAAATGCACGATCTTCAATCGTTCTTAAATAAGATTCTCTTGAGCTGACAGAAGAGATGAAGCAGTCTTTCCTCTGATCAGGAGATACCAACTTACTGTCTTCCCTCTCTATTATCCCAACTGATCTTGCTCTTCTGTCAGGTTCAACTTGCTTCCTTCCAGAAACGTTTTTATTTGTTTTCTTTAATTCCACGTCCCTTGCAACTCTCAACCTTGGAGTTCTGATTTCAGCTCCCATTTTGCTTGGAGAATTCTCAACTTCTCCTGGCAATTCTCTCATTTTCCTTTCATCATAAACCATGTTACTGAACACCCTTATGCCTTCCTTTCTACTTACTTTTGTAGCGTTTGATCTGCAACTTTGGCAACGCTGGCAGCTTGATGGTGGAAATTCAATTCCTTCCTCGGTATAGCACCGAACTGATCTTACAGAATCTCTTTCTTTCTTGCGATCAAACCTGTCATCTTCAAAAGATAGTCTCCAAAACTCCTCACCATCACCTCCATAGAATTTACCTCTTTCTCCATCACCACCATCAGCATGATGTAGTGAGCTCAAAGGTACAGAATATCTCTTCTCTTTTTGTTTCTCTTTCTGATGCTTTTCTTCTGAATTGATGCCCATTTGCTTGAACTTTGAGAGCCATGAATTAGGTAACATAGAAGAGATCAAAGAAGGCATAGAAGAAGAAGAAGATGACGACGATGATGAAGAAGAAGAAGGTTTCTTTCTACCCCACTTCATTTTTTTAGTAGAAGTGATTTTGAAGTTGTCTTTCAAAAGAAAGACCCGCCTCTAAATCCTGTGACCACTTTGCCAAGTGCCAACCTATCGTTTTCACTTTATGGTGGTTTTGCAAATAACACAAAAATGAAACGAAGAATGGATGCCCTATTTCTAAATGGGGACCTCTTTCATCCTTTAGCAGCAAGGAACAAACTATGTGTTCATTTGTTTTCAGTTTTCGGTTGGTCCCTACTTCTAAACTCATTTGTCTGCCTGTACTTGCATTTATTTCATTGTCTGAAACATTTTCTTGGATTTGGAAGCAACTTTGTAATGGAATTGGAGACTGGTTTTTAGACAATCAGGATCCTGTACTTTTCCCTCTCTCTCTCTCAGTTACGCACATTTCTTTATGTTCAGAAAAATCAAACTGGCAGGGTCCCTTTTCCCTTTTTCTATTATGTCGTCTTATACTTGTTTACCAGCTCTTTTGCTTTATTATTTAGTTTAAGATTACGTTTGACTTTGTGCTATTTTATCTGTATAAAGTTATTTCTCAGTCTTGGAAAGAAAACCATGTTAGGGGTCAAGGCGAAGAACTGTTGTTTTTTCAGGCCTACGGAAACTGGGTTGGCCCAGATTTTTAGGTAGAATTGGATCGAATATGGCTTCTGAAAATGGTCCACGATAGCGTGAAAAAGACACCATTTTGAGGAGAGAAACTTAAAAAGAACTTCACCCTAAAGAAATAAAAAATGATGGAAGGAAGCATCACTTTGTTCAGAAGAAACCTGTCGTAGTCAAATTGGTTGCAGGAACGTGAACTTGCTTGTTTAGACCAAGTTAGTTATGCAATTTGCTTTAGGCATCTGTGTTCTGTCAGTATGTATGGACCCTCCGAATTGGATGATAGAAACAATGCACTTAAATTTGAGAAATTGCAGAAACTCAAAAGTGGACTTGTAACTAAAAATCATGCTAGCCATGTTATCAATAACATTAATATGGTCACCCTAGTTCATACTGCTCTCCAAATAGAATCCCACCAGGGCATGTGAAGCAAAGAGAAGTCGTTATCCATATGTCTGTCATGGAAAATTATTCTAATCAGATTGAGAAAATCATCCGACAATATCAACTATTCTGTTTCTCAGTTGGCCAAATCAAATGTCTTGCTCTCACATGGTTAGATACTCTAAAGGTTGAGGGACGTAATGAATGAATATATGATGCCAAGTAACCTGAATTTGAACTTCTAAGGTAATCAGGGATTGCCAAGATTTGTAAGGACTGTTATACACATTTGTGTTTTCTGGCAAGGGCTTCCCTTAGGTTTATGAGCTTAAATTTTGCTGATAATATTTATTGTCCTTTTCTTTTCTGGTAGGAAAGTTGGTCTAAGAAAGGCATAAGTAGCCTTCTATGATACATAATGTGTACCGAACTATCATCTGATATGTTACAAAAGTGAAGTGAAAATCTGCAGAGATACGCATTCCATATCCAACATTTATTTTAGTTCCAAAACTTTTAATGAGACACAAAGGGTAGCATTATAAGGAAGAGAATATTAATGGAAAACTAAAGACTAATTTCTAAAGCAATCTTTCTTAAGTTCGACATTTTTTCTCCTGTTCATATATGTTGCCAACGTTGCTCTATTTTCAATAATGGCAACAAACAGGAAATCAAACTGTGTTCTTCTTGTTCTAGCTGTTGTTCTTCTTTCAGGATTATTGTCTGTCAGAGCAGGAAATGAGTATATATCAGTCATCGGCGATCCTGGAATGAGAAGAGATGGGTTAAGACTGGCTATAGAGTCATGGAATCAGTGCAATGAAGTTGGAGAAGAAACTCCTCATATGGGCAGTCCAAGAGCTGCAGATTGCTTTGACATATACAAGGCATCTCCAAAAACAAAAGGTAAGCTATGCATTCTTTCAGAATGTGTGTTTCTGATGTAGTAGTTATTCAACTATATAGTAGTAAACTTCACAACATTCATTCTACTTTGTTCTAGCCAGTTTTTGTCAAATGTTCATGACATAATTTTAGTAAAATTCCAGTTAGAAAGCAGAACTCTTGTAAACATCCATGGCCCCGTGATCATTATAAACTGCTTAATATTCTTATACTTTTTCGATGTAGGATACATTTCCAACAACTCTAGTTATTGAATATTTTTTTCGTGTGTACAATTTTTTTTTTATGCAGATAACTGCTCTATCTGCAAAGTGGTGCCCTATATGCTAGTCCACAGAGTAACAGAAGAAGACAACAAGCTAGGTGTTGGAGATCCTTTTCTTGGATTGGAACCAAATTCTCTCCATAATGTGGACCTTTATGCTGCAGAAAAGGAGCTGTATTTAGGCTCAAAATGTCAGGTTGAAGACAATCCGAATCCATGGCAATTCTGGATGATTATGCTCAAAAGTGGCAACATGGACACTTATGCAGCTAAATGCCCTAAAAATGGCCAGAAAGTGGGTCCTTTTGGTCCTAATACAGAGTTCCCTTGCTTTGGACCTGGTTGCATGAATCAACCACTTATTTTTCATGACTATACGACATTGCAAGGACCAAATAGGACTACTTTGAAAGGGAGATTTTATGGAACCTGGGACTTAAATGCTGATATAAGCAAAGGGCTATCAGATAACATTTCTTACCATTCTGTGACATGGGAAAAAGAAGTTGGAGAGGGAAGTTGGATTTTCCATCATGTTCTGAAAACTTCAGTTAAGTATCCATGGCTGATGCTTTACTTTAGATCGGATGCTACTCGTGGAGTTTCTGGTGGATACCATTATCCTACAAGAGGAATGTCCAAGATTGTGAGTCGTTTGTTTCTGGGAAATTTTCATTACAAGCAAAAATGAAACAACTATTACAGTTAGTTGATTGATAAGTGTGTTCTGTGCAGATACCAGAATCACCAAACTTTAAAGTGAAATTCACTTTGAATGTAATCAAAGGTGGGGGTCCAAACAGCCAGTTCTACCTACTGGACATGGGAAGCTGTTGGAAGAACAATGGACAACCTTGTGATGGGAATGTGACTTCAGATGTTACCCGATATAGCGAAATGATCATAAATCCAAGCACAAGTTCTTGGTGTCATCCTGGCAACCTGAATGTCTGTCCTCCTTACCATACATTCTCGAACGGAACGCGTGTATACAGGAATGATACTGCTCGGTTCCCTTATGAAGCCTATCACCTGCATTGTTCTCCAGGGAATGCACAATACCTTGAGCCGCCTTTTAGTTTGTGTGATCCGTATAGTAATCCACAGCCTCAGGAAATATTGCAGATTTTGCCACATCCAGTGTGGGGTGAGTATGGATATCCTACAAGGAAGGGTGAGGGCTGGATTGGTGACCCAAGAAGTTGGGAACTTGATGTTGGAAGGTTGTCACAGTCACTTTACTTTTACCAGGTTTGCCTTTTCTGTTTGTTCATTTCTGAAATGTTCTCTCTTTTCTGTGAATATCAAACCTGGAAAATAAGGTTGGAGCTCTCTTTGAAATTAATATAATTCTGTAAAATTGGATGCAGGATCCTGGAACTCCTCCAGCAAGGAGGCAATGGATGTCAATTGATTTGGGGACTGAAATTTTCAAATCTCCCGAACAGATTGCTGAATGGACAGTTAGTGACTTTGATATTATCATGGCCAAGAACTAATCTGTAAACTCATAGAATATAGTTTAACAAAAATGGATTGATAATTTTGTTTGATCCAAAGGATCAACTTTTTTCTCTGAAAAAAATGTATATTCATCTTCAAGATGATCTCATAATATCTTCTCTCTGAGTGTGTTTGGATGGAGTGTAAGGAAGGGTAATGGAGAGGAAGTAATGGGAGAGTAGTTTATTACCCTTGTTTGGATGGAGGGTACGAAGGGATGGTGAAGGGTACGTAATGGTAAGCAAGGGTAAGACTTACCATTCTTTCCTCTCCAACGCTGACACTCCAAATCGGAGTGTAAGCATCGTAAAGTTACTTTTATACATATTTTTCTACTTTTAACCTCATTAAAATCATAAAATCCCAAATTGTCCACTTAAAATAACTCTTATTAACTCTTGTTACATGACTATTTTAGTAATTTAACTTTGAAATTATAATTTTACGTTCCGTTATTTACACTCGTGTTTTTTTATCTCCCAAACAAGGGTTGTACTCTTCCCTTTCTTTCCATTCCTTTCCGGTCATTACCATTACTTACACACACTTCCATTAATTACCCTTACATACACTTCATCCAAGCACACTTATGCTTTTTACAATCTAACT
>CANYCX011773027.1:0-39309 GCA_948193385.1 Breynia disticha f. nivosa | reverse complement strand
AGCATATGTACTCACTTTATTATGCGTTAGGAATAATCCTAATTCTTGCTAAGTTCAAGTGAATCTGAATAATTCTTTCTTATTGTTCTTGTTCTTGATCTTTGTACTTTTCATATTATTGTCATATTACCCTTTACATTTACGTTACCATATTTCCAATACTTTTATTAAGTATTATGGATTATTTTTGTAAAGGGAATGGAAATGATTTAAGGAAATCATTCCATTTCTGTTAGCATCTAATTAACCAATTATAATGGTTTTGGAAATGACCTGATGGACGTATTCTCTAACCATTATTTATATTTCCCAAAACCAATAAACCTGAAAAAGATGGATTATTTTGTGAAAGAATTTTTGGGCCTATAAAAAGTGGAATTTGTGCTTGTGGAAATTTTCGAGTAATTGGAGATGAAAAAGAAGAAAAAAAATTTTGTGAACAATGCGGAGTCGAATTTGTCGATTCTCGGATACGCAGATATCAAATGGGCTACATTAAATTGGCATGCCCAGTAACTCATGTGTGGTATTTGAAACGTCTTCCTAGTTATATCGCGAATTTTTTAGATAAACCTCATAAAGAGTTAGAAGGCTTAGTATACTGCGATGTGATTTGATCGAAATTATGATTTTACAGTTTCGGAATGAAAAACTGTCATCCCATTTAATCGAATTGGGGTGCCCTGGATCTGATATGCCTCTTGGGAGGAGTAACATGAAGCTCCGAATTATGGGTGTATTCAATATTCCCCAAGATAAAGTGGAATAGGTCTATGGTCGATTCAGTAACAAATAAATAGTAATTTCTAGTTGTACCTCGTAAGAACAGACTTCTTTCTTTTGTTTTTGTGGAATTAAAAATTCCCTTTCTCTTTTTTAGAGAGAAATTTGGTTTATACTCAAATAAGAAAATATGTCATGGTTACAGAAGTCTATACATCGCATATGTGCTTTAATAGCATCCTGGCACAACCATCGAGGTGAGTTCAGGGACCTAAAAGATTGAATAGAAGGAAACATAGACAAGTAAATCCCTTCGAATAATGAATTCCCAGTACCTTGGAATTCATAGAATGAATAAGGGAAGTAGACTACTAAAGAATTTCACATTTCATTTAGGCCGTAATTGTGATAATTAAATAAAGAATTCAGAAATTCTAAAAAAAACGGAAAAGAAGAATGAACCGATGAAATGTTGCTTGGTCTTCATTGGGAACTTGAGTAAGGAGTAGCTTCTTTGTGGGTTTTATCAATTTGGAAAGTAAAAACCCTTTTCTTTATTTAGTATAACTACCTGAGCCGGATGAGAGGAAACTTTCACGTCCGATTTTTAAGGGAGGATTTTCTATAGGATCCTATCCCAATTTTTCTTTTGCTAGGCCCATAGCTAAAAAACCCACTTTCTTACGATTACGAGGTTTATTCGAATATGAAATCCACTCCTGGAAATACAGTATTCCACTTTTTTTTACTACCCAAGGCTTCGATACATTTCGCAATCGAGAAATTTCTACGGGAGCCGGTGCTATCCGAGAACAATTAGCCGATCTGGATTTGCGAATTATTATAGATAATTCATCAGTCGAATGGAAAGAATTGGGGGAAGACGAGCCGACGGGGAATGAATGGGAAGATCGAAAAGTTGGAAGAAGAAAAGATTTTTTGGCTAGACGCTTAGAATTAGCTAAGCATTTTATTCGAACAAATATAGAACCAGAATGGATGGTTTTATGTCTATTACCTGTTCTTCCGCCCGAGTTAAGACCTATCATTCAGATAGATGGAGGTAAGCTAATGAGTTCAGATATTAATGAACTCTATAGAAGAGTTATCTATCGGAACAATACTCTTACTGATCTATTAACAACAAGTAGATCTACGCCAGGGGAATTAGTAATGTGTCAGGAAAAATTGGTACAAGAAGCCGTGGACACACTTCTTGATAACGGAATCCGCGGGCAACCAATGAGGGACGGTCATAATAAGGTTTACAAGTCATTTTCAGATGTAATTGAAGGAAAAGAAGGAAGATTTCGCGAGACTATGCTTGGCAAACGAGTTGATTATTCAGGACGTTCTGTCATTGTCGTGGGCCCCTCACTTTCATTACATCGATGTGGATTGCCTCGCGCTCCAAACTGATGGCGTCTCGACGTTCCCCTTGACGCCGTCCCGGCGCTCTCCCCCTTTCCTTTAAGAAGTTTGTAAAAAGATTCACGTTTTTTGGCTTCCTATAAAGCAAATCCCTCCTTGGTTGTGGGAACTTTAGACTCTTCCTGAGCTGTCTTGCCGTATCTAAAAAGACTTCGAGCATCCGGCTTCACCACTGCTGCCTGCTCTCTCCTTCTTCCGCACTTCCCAGTCCACAACTGACCTTCTCTTCTCTTGATCCATCTGAATTGCTGATCCAATGGCCAAGAAATAGCACTTTCGTCTGAGCACCGTTTCATGTACAGCTTCTTTTCCTGCTACACCCCGAACACTGTACTCAGGGTTCCAAACCTCCAGTGAGTGACTTTAAACGATTATGTCATCGAGGTTTTCCACTACAAACAGGTCAAGGTAAGGGTTTGAGTTATCCATTTAAGTGCGGAACAAGACCATCATTAGGATGATATTCATAGATCAGTTACTCTTTGTGCACGTTATGGAGTGGAGACTCCATGTTGAAAGCTCTTTCAAATAGCATGAGCGTTGAAAGTATTCAATTAGACTAGAGCGGTAGATTCTTTTTTTTTTATGACTGATAGAAATGGAAACTCTTTTGTTATATGCCCCATACCCCAAAATTTTCTTTGGTAGATCCTAACACGAATTATGTACACAATGAGGATCACAATCATTGATACAGTTTGGGTATCAAGCTATCTTATCAATCTATTTACAAAAAAGCCTTCAGTGTAGTGATGATACATAATCAATCCTATTTTTTTTTTGTTTATTACTAAAATGAATCGAATCCTATCAAATCTTTATATTTCTCCTTTGAATTACTCATATATATCCTATGAATTTCATTTCGCACCGGATACTCTTCTAGGAGAAGTTCGAATCCGTTCCGTTCGGATATTGATCGGTCTTGGTTTGACATGGTTTACGCGTTACTGGTTCCCGGAAGAGTTAATATCTCCATTAGCTAAACCCTTTCTTACCCTGCCTTTGGACTCGTATTTTGTTTGTACACAATCAACGGAGGCCTTCTCGACATATGTTGCAACGTCTTCAATAGCATGCTCTTACTTCGTCTTTCCGTTAATAAGTCATCAAATTTGGTGCTTTTTGATCCCCTGTTGCTATGGGGAACAAAGGACGAAATACAATCGATTCCTCCATTTAAGTGGTTCTCGCTTCTCCTTGTTCCTGTTCTTAACTCCTCCCCGGGTAGTTCCCAATGTTTGGCACTTTCCATACTTCGTGGGTGCAACATCAACAAATTCGCTCATGATCAAGTTACAACCTAAGATCTATGACTATATTATGTTAACTGTTCGTATTTCGTTCATTCCATCGGTATGCTCCCAGGTACCTGTAATTGTGATCCGTTTGCCAGAACCGAGGGGTCTTTCTGTGGAAACCTCCACGAACAATCGTCGTTTTTTGATGGTTTTTCCGCTTCTCACAGCTGCTCTTTTCACACCTCCGGATATCTTGTGCCAAATCGTCGCCCGTTTCCTTATTTCTTTGATAATAGAGTTGGCTATCTTTGTGGCATTGATTGTACAAGTTCGTGAAGAGGGCTGGACGAGGGAGAGCGGCTCGATCGACAAAAAAGAAGAGTAGCCCCCCTGGCAAAGTAACTATCAATGAATTCCCGAGCAATTCTCAACCAACATATGCGATTCATCCCCGTAAAGATTATAACACACAGAAGACTCCTTACCGCTCCGTGGGGAGCGGGATGAGTGATACATCCGGCGCTCGCCGGTGAAGAACGCAAGCAAAGCTGAGCTTTTCGGAGCGAAACAATCTTCCGTACCGACCCCCTGACTCTCTCTCTATAAAAAAAGCTTGCGGGAAGCGCGAAGAGCTAAGCCACTAATGTCGTGGCGAAGGTTATACCTCTGAAAGTAAGCAAAGAAGCCCACGGAGCGGTTTCATATGTGTTATATCCTTTCGATCGAGCGACAACTTCTAGGGAAGGCTTTCATTCCCCTTTGAAAAAAAAAAGAGCGCTAAGGAAACACCAATGGAGAGAGAGAGAAGGTTGCAGAAGTGCTTCTAGATTTCATGGAATAAGGCAGAATTGAAAACAAAACTTTCCATTTTCATAGAAAAAATGAATTTAGGAGATGAAATCCTGATTACATTACCGCAGGCCAACGAGAGGAGCCGGCTAGTCCCATCTACGAATAACAGGAAATCCAACAAAGGAAGATGCCATACCATGAAATAATTGTACAACCCTCCCTACCTGATAGGATATAGATCAATCGTTTACTTCAACTTCAATGGATGCACTTCTTGCTTGTCATTATATAGAATATATTATATGAGATGAATGAGATCATCCTTTCGATCCGATCGAGCACGTAGAGAAGAAATTCGGGAATCCTATCGAAATGGATTGCAGCTAGCGCGTTTCCTTACCCGCTTTCGAAGATGCAAGTCGCACCAGTCTACGCTGACTATATTAAACGACTTGGGGTTTCGATTTAATTACCGAAATCCCTTATCTCTAATACAGGATGCAACGAGTTTGCTAAGAGATTCTGGGTCAATGGTGGCACTGTTGATTTATCACCGGTGTCACTTAGGTGCCTTCTGAACTACTATCATCCAAATGGTTTAATGGCCATTCATCACCGTTATGGTGTGAAGCGCTTCTCAACCCTGTGTAGGATTGGTGGTTCTGGGTACCGTGCTCTCGCCTCTCTCTCTTCTTCGCCTTCACGTTTAAATCAAAGAAGACGGGCGATGTGGGATCGAATTCAGCTTCCCACTAGTTGGTGGCTGGGTCGAGGCAAGTCAATAAATAGCGTAGTACAAGTAGTACAATACAAATAGGGTGGCAAGTAGGGTTTATGAGGTCAGACACATCTTTCTTAGACTTGGGAGCTATGGAGATGAATAAGCTGCTGTGGCATCTCTATCGTTAGATTCAGAAGCATCTAGGAGGTATGTCAGTCCTTCATCTTCAAGACGGTCTCACTTTCGAAAAGAGAGTGTCGATGTGTCAATATGTAGTAAAAAAAAAGAGAAAGTAAGTGTGTCGGTCTCAAGCGAATTCCCTGATCTAGTTGTTTGCCTACCTATTTGCTTTCCCCAGCTCTGCTGTATCTTCCCCATACCGGAGATTCCCATTGTCGGAGTCAGTGTAATTGCTACTTTCAGGTAGGAAGTAGTTGTTTACTTGTGTTAGTGGGAAAGTTCTATTCAACAGGACAGTCAGGTAGCTTGTCAAGCGAGTTACATACTTTGTAAGAGGAGTATATAGTATATATACATAAAAGTAGTTTCGTTGGAGTAGCTTTTTTGATTAGATCCTTCTTTATTGTAGACGACCTCTGACTCTGTTTCTGTTAAGAAAGGCAAATGAGAAAGTTAGCGGTAGGGCATTCAGTGAAGGTGTATCAGTCTTTCCTGCTCTTCAAGAGAGGGAGCGGTTGGTTTCTTTCTAGAGATTACCTCCTACTCATCCCCTTAGCCTTGAAGGAGTAAGCTAGTTAGTAGGAGAGTTTGATAAGGCAAGTTCGTTATCTAAGATCGTACAGCTCTTTGGAAGATGTCTTAGAGGAAGTAAGGCAGGGAAGCTAGGTCCCTAAGGGCTATCACTCCAAGCAGCATAGTCACCTAGTACAGCATAGTCTGTCAATCTCTGTCCCGGGTATACCTTACTCTAGCCAACCAGACCACAACGTGGTGTGTGAAGGCAAAGAGAGAGAATCTTTTCATTTTTATAAGCTATCTATGAAAAGTACTTCAACAATAAAGCTCATACCGAGGGAATCTTTATAGTATCAGTCCTTGTCTCTTCCTCACCTGCCTCTCCCTTACTGACATCGAAGAGCTATTTCATTCCTCTCAACATAGTCGAGCTATTTTCTTCCTATGAGAGAGACTCACCTGGTTGGTACTCAAGTTATTTGGCTCAATTGACCTCGATCGAAAGCCTTCTTTCAGAGACGCGCTACCACTTGACCAACAATGCACTCTCGTCCCCTCCAACTAAGGGTTAGTACAGACACTACCCTACAGAGATGAACTCGACAAAGTATTACCCTCATGTTAGGCATGTTTGTTAGCGAAGTGACAGAAGTTTGGAGGTACAAGCTCGACTGAAAGGTTTAGGAACAAACTCTACTGAG
This sequence comes from Breynia disticha f. nivosa, assembly GCA_948193385.1. NCBI lineage: Eukaryota > Viridiplantae > Streptophyta > Magnoliopsida > Malpighiales > Phyllanthaceae > Breynia > Breynia disticha. The sequence continues at coordinate 33,004 of CANYCX011773027.1, read as the reverse complement.
TTGTGGTGGATTGGGAAGTTTTGAAACGGCCTTAGATTCAATCTTTGGAAGATCCAGTCACAGATTCTTTTCCTTATTAGCTTCTTTCCCCGACCTTTTTCTGTTAGCGAGCATACTTCGCTTGTCGCGAGCTGGGCTTGAACCAGCCTTATCCAGATACAGGATCAGGATTGAAACCTTGCTGATCGCGACTTGGTGACCCGGTTCGACACATAGTGCCTACGTCCGGAGGGGCACTCTCTTCCTTTTTTGAATAAAAACCCCAACCCCTCCTCCTTACTCCGTTAGTTTAGCTGCAACGGCCGCAGACGCAAGATTCTAATTGTGACGACACCCTTATCGAACGCGGAACACGAGCGCCATTTCTATTTCTTATCATTCTCTTCTTTCTTGCCAATCCCAAAATCACCCACAAGGAACTTGGTCACTTTGAGATCTTGACCCCGCTCATCCTTAACGGAGACGGGCTCCAAAATCACCCCCCTCCATGAAAAAACAAACTTGAGAGGAACCCCCAAAGACTGGTTATACTTGATAAGTGCGTCTAGCCGTTTCAAGTACACCTTGAGGGCAAGAAATAAGTAGAAGACATAGAGGCAAAGAATGCCTACAAGAAGAAATTTTAACTCGAGCTTGCTGAAAAATGCGGTCCAATCCATCTCCCTTTTAGAAGAAAAATCTTTCTTGTAGTTCCGCTTCTTGCTCAGAAAATGAAGAAAGACTGATTGTTACATGAGAAGGTACATCCTGTCAGAACGAAAAGATTACCAAAGAATAAGCTGTAAAGGAGAGAGAATCCTATTTATTGATCAATTTGAGCAGCCCACCACGTCACTAGGCTTTTCCGGCATACCGGATGCACTACTCTTAAGAATTTGGTATCACGCTACCAATGCCATCAGCTCCTCGTGGAGTGCATAGCTCACTAGTGAAAAGAAAGGGGAGATCCATACATATGGTACCTTTTTAGGAAAGCCTGGATGATCCTCGGAGTGGTAAACTTCGCAGCAGGGCGCAGTACTAATTGATTCTTTCATCGTGTTTGATTGAAAAACTTTATTGATTGCTAACCCCAAGCGAAGAGCTTATTGTCTTCCTCGGCTCCTATAATGTCAAATGAAAGAAATGCTTTCCCCACTACTCCTATTGATAGGACGACTGCTACTTTCAAATACAATAAAGATAGCTATTTCTTTCTCCTAGTGACTACTCTGAGTAAAGACTACTGACCTTAACCCGTTAACGGTATTTTGGACATTAAAAAATATATTATGAAGAAAGGCTTCCTCTTCCCCTTATTCCTTAAACCAGTCTGACTCTTCCAATTTGTAGAGTTGGGCAGGCGAATCAAGATAAATGACAAGGGGATTTCCTGCCCCTTCCTTGTGGTGTCATCAATGTTGGCAGATCAGTTAATGCTGAAGTAGAACCATCTGCTGGAGTTCCTTTCCCGAAATATATGTTTGCAGGTAAGTTTCCTTAGTGTTAGTGGAAAGCTATAGATCATAAATTCCCTCGGCAGGGTCAAGTTACTTTAATAAAATAAAAAAGAAAAGATATGTAAAAGTACAAGAAGATTAGCCGACAAACAAGACCACTATCTATTCAAAATCCCTCCGGGGGAAGAGGGGGGTTCTTATTGTTAATAACTAATAACTCGGGGTTAGGTTGAATCTCATTTCACCGGAGTTTCAATCTCAAGAACCTTCTTCTCAGCTTTCATAAAAGAACTAGAAGGGGAAGGTCTTGAACAAAAAGAATAGGAAAAAATCCTAGTCATACTGAACCAGACAAAATGAGACTGAAACGCGTGTGTTAAGCCTATTCCTTTCTGTCTCATTTTGATGGATAGGATTCCTTTCTTCAAGAAAGAAAAGAAAGTATGATTTATTATTCTATGTTATCACAGTCTTCTTTCTTATGTTCTTTCTTTGCGAGCCAATTGAGTTATCATTATCTTACTTAAGGAAGTACCAGAAAGAGCAAAAGCCAGTTTAAGGGTTTCAAGATCCACCTGTTGCAAGATGGTACCTAGATCACGTAGAGAAAGGTTAGAGGAAGATCCCTCATGGGTTAAACCCTCAGTAGAAGCTGCAGAAGTAGCAGGCTTGAACGCTTTGTTTCTGGGGACGGTTACTCTGTCCTGTATTCTACAATTTAGGGCATTCAGAGAAGGGAAGGTATGCCCAGGCTTGTGACCAGCCTGCAGCTAATCGGTTTATTATCATACCTGGAGGGTGTAAACACTTCAATGAGATTATAGATTGAATAACCATCAGATAACTATTGACGCTTCGAGATACACCGCGAAGGATAAGTTAAGAAAGGCCTTTTCAGAATTTAGAGATGCACTTAAACTTAAAAAGACAATCCTTTTCTCGCTTAGATATGAATGAAGGTCTTTGGTTAGATGGAGTGAAATGACGCGAAGTTCCTAAGTATACTTATTATTAATTTTAAAATTCTTTTTTTAAGTAAAATACCTGACTTGCCCGTTGGAGAAGGCAAGACCCCTCATTTACGGGTTTTAGAAGGTCTGTTGATGACGTCGCTAAAAGTTGGAGACCTTACTCTACTCTGCATGAGTGTCATGATCATCCCTGGGCAGAACACCCAGGCTGGTACCGCACATTCTCTTTATTAGATAGGATATATTTGAGTCCTAACATAAGGGACGAAGTAGAAGAGTCTGTTACTATCTGTTTGATATGTCAGCAAGACATTCACAACAAAAAAGGACATGGCTTTGACTGGTGAAACTTCCCTTGTGTACGAAGGTAAGCGGATATTCACTCTCCCTTGCCGATCAAGCTATTTGCCAGGATTGTTCTTTCGGAGCTGTTTGAAAATGGCATCACAAGTAGCAGTCAATTTGGACACCCTCCGCGAGTGGAGTTCCTTTGCGTATTGACAATGCTACTGCCAATGGAGAATTAGGGCATTATGCTAGAGTGTTGGTGGATGTTGATCTCTCCCAAAGGCTGCCTGAAAACCTAATGGTAGAAAGAATCGGTAAGAGCTTTTTTATTGATATTGTTTATGAAAACTTACCCTCTTTTTGCTTTTTTGCAGTATTTGTTCAAACATTGGTCATCTTCCAATGGCTTGTCGTTTAAATAAAAGGGAAGAGCCTAAGACTAAAATAAATGGATGAACCAAAGAAGAAATGGAAGCCCAAGCCACAAGCTGATACTGTTGTGCCGGTTGCCAATACCTTTGCTGTCCTAAGGACTGACCTTGCTCTTCTTTCTGCCATCGAACCAGCCCCGCCATGTGTGGGTGAACCTAATAACGAAGATGCACCTTTGGATTGCGTGCATGAAACTTGTCAGGACATAGACAATGATGATGCGGATCCTATTGAGGAAAACAATGCTGTTTTGAACACGGAAGTCGGGAGAATAATGTTTTTGAGACAGAATCTCAGGGCCTAGAGGGTTCTACTTTGGATGGAAACCAAGATTGCTAATAATAACAACACTGTGAACAATAACATTGCTATTGTGGGAAACGAAGGAATGTCATGGGCGGATAAGGTGGACTTGGAAGAGGAACAGCAATGGATCACTGTCAAGCGAAAAATCCCTAAACCTCATGACAAGTACAAAGTGACTCTCTTGGAGAGAGTATCGAAAAGACCTCAAAAACTTAATCTATGAAGTGAATCTTCTGGAATTGCCGTGGCCTTGGCAACTTAGATACACAAAGGACTTTGTTCTCTTATTGCATGAAGTTCAAGCCTGATTTACTTTGCATCGCCGAGCCTATGGTAGAGTTCAGTTCTGTTTCTGCTCGTTATTGGGTTTCTTGAGGTTTGTCTCTTGTCGCAGTCAATTCTCGTGCTCTTCCTTCGCTTTGGATTTTGGCACGAAATTTTTTCCCTTCTCCTTCTTTTTTGCATATCCACGATCAGCATATCAGCATGGATTTTCTTATATCTAACAAAGTCCAGAGATTTCGCTTTGTTTATGGCAGTGTTTGGTCTTCTAGGCGCATTGATCTTTGGGCTGATTTGCTCAGGCTGAAAGCCACTTCCCCTGGTTGTTGGATAGCTATTGGAGACTTCAATGCTATCCTTGGTGCCTATGAGAAAACCGGCGGAGCTCCGGCAACGGGTCCTTGTAGAGATTTTCGTGCTTTTATGGAAGATTGTGAGCTGTCTGGGATTGCTACTCGTGGTGCTACTTACACCTGTCCTAATGGTAGGCACGGAGATAGTCGGGTGGAAAGTAGCCTTGATAGATCTATGTGTTCTCTGGATTTCTTCCACTTTTGGGGAAAAATCTCTTGTACTGCTCTTGCACCACTCTGATCACAGCCCTCTCCTTCTTAGCTGTGAGCCTCGCTCTCGTATTATTCCTGCCCGGTTCCTCGGAAACAACAACTTGGCGGGAGTCGAAGAGGTGGATGGCCCGGTCGAGTATGTCCTCTAAGGAAGGCCTTTCCCCTTCTGTCATGGATATAGTAAGGAGGACTAATTCCCTAATAGACCCCTTTTCTTTATCTTTAGGTTTTGGCATTTCCTTCGGTTCATCCGGTTCTTTTGTTTCCGAAAGCTCCTCGTGGAGAATTGGGGTCGGGTCCCTATTATGATCCACACGCACAAAGGGTGAAGGGGTCTCCTGGGTTTTCGAGGCCTCATGATCAAAAATGAAATGCTTAAACACTTCGGGTTTTGCGACAGTATCCTTAAGAAGGATGGGCGAGGTCCCGAACAGGCTCTTCTCCTTTCAGTAAGGCCTCGTAATATTGCTTCCGTGCCTTCAGACCAAGCTCCTGACACTGAGAATAATGTTTCTGAACTTCCCTCCGCTCAGACTCGCTTTGATTATCAGAAAGCGGGAAGGTGAACCGGTCCGGTTAAAAAGAGCTAAACCTCTTTCGATCAAACGCACACCTTGTTCCGAAAAGTTGCAGTAAACGGAACGCCACTGCGAATTCCTCATTTAGTCAAAAATTGGCTAGTCTGCAAAGGAGCGGTGAGTGTACAGTCCTACTTTGTGTTACTTAAAGAGCTAGAGCATCCCATCCTCCTGGGAGCACCGTTCCTCACCACAATTAGCCTACTGACTGTAGACAAGGACGGCATCATCGGAACTCTTAAAGGAAGGCAGGTCTTCTTTAAGTTCTGCATGCCTAGCCTGAGTTCTCTGATTCTTCATAAGGACTGAGATCTAATTTCTGCCATGAAAGAAGATAGATATAGCTGACTATGAGTCATCTTAAGAACCTGAGATTATGGTTCTGTACTCATACACAACTAAGCGTGGTTGGACGGCTGGCTATACTGAAATAAAGGATTGGGAAAACAGAGAAGAAGCTTCGGATGTCCAGAGGACCGTAGACTGGAAAGCAAGCTGACTACCTATTCCTCAAGAGAGGAGTGGCGGGAATCTTAGAGGCCATTTTCAATTATAAAAATTGACTTAACGGTCAACTGGTGATCCAGACTCGAAGTTCTGTCCTAAAAGTAAAAGCAATTCGGATAATCGCCAAGGAGCTGTTAGACTACGCCGAGGTTTTTTTGCCTCGCCTCGCAACCTATTAAGAGTGAGAACAGCCCGACTTGATTAAAGAATCGATCGCGTTTGAAGATGCCCGCAGGACGACGTAAATATACGTTATATATACTGTTATAAGTCAATCGAGGAAATTACTTCAGGGCCTATTGCAAATACATTTATTTGACCGATGGTCCATACATTGGGACGGATACGGGCTTGCCTTTTTCCAAGCCAGGTAAAGCAGAATCATAATAAATCTCAATTTCCTATAAAGAAAGATTGAATCTCTTCCCGCCTTATCTAATACTGATTGATTCACCGCATCTTCTCCTTCATTACATTAGGAGATCTAAGCAAGCACTCGAAATGCGACATTGACTAATGAAAGTCAATACAAAGCCAAACCTTAGAGTTCGCTGCCGGTACAGTGCCTATTCCCTATTCCTTATGACTGATAAGCCTCTTCTAGGCTTTCTTTAAGCAAAGAGAACGCCCGGAACTGCTTTTCTCTATTCCCCCTCGGATCACTTCAACTCCCTTTGTCTCGGGATCTACTCAATCAATGATCTTGAACCACAGCGAAATGCATCCTTTCTGGCATGCCAAAGCAAGGTAAGCGATCGATTCTATCTATTCTATTTCCCAAAGCTTCATGCCCGACCTTGGTTGGATCTTGCAAACAGTAGATAGACCAACTGAAGCAAGGACTTGTGAAGCAAAGACTAGCAGCGGATCTGGAACATCGGATCTTTTTCACTCTGACTACGTAACCTGTACTGTGCCTATGAACTCATCCTAAGCTAAGGCAAAAGCGGATTCTCCGACTATGATATTTATACCGCCAATGAATTGGAACGAATAAACTCGACTGACTCTCGGCCATAGGCAGAAAAGCGGGTTGAAGGAGATCGTCTTAGTATTCGAATTAAGGGAGGGTCTGCTAGGCTAACTATGAATAGAGAAAACTTTACCCATTGAACTCACTAGCAGCCCAAGTCTTTCCATTCCTAATGTGGATGTTGTGGAATTATCTACTGGTTCTCGTCCACTTACCCTTGACCTCTAAAGGTAAGCGAGGTCCTGCTTTCAAGGAAGAGGACCAGAGCGGTTAACAAGTGCTTGAATTAGGGAGGATTTATCGTCCATTATATATGGAATAGGGGCTACACCACTCTTACAGACAGAATTAACGGATTTGTCTCTTTGAGACTTTCGGGGCCTTGGACTGCTAATCGAATGCGTGCTCTTGTATCCCTTTTGGTGCTTTTTTGCATTCTTTTCCCTTCCTCTGAGGTTCGCTAGGACGTGGCATTCAGTTACAACGAGGGGAAGACATTCAATTCAATTCACAAAAAAAAGAGAATCGGGTCTCATTCGGCGATGCCTCGCTGCAACAACTTCAAAGGGAAAGATTTGCATGCACCTTCGGGTGTGGTGGCAGGATCTCTCTTTTGTTTTTTCAGATTTGATCTGAACTTTTCTTCATTCAAGAATGATGTCAGTCAGACTAAAAGGAGCTCTTCATCCAAGAATGAGCTAGGCTGGCCGGCGTCTTTATGAAGATTGGCTTCCCTTCAAGGAAAATTCCATCTTTTTTTTACGGGCTTTGGACGACTGTGTCACTGCGGTCTGATTCACTCACCATGCTAAGTGAGTCGCCCTTCAGGCCTAGCCGCCTAGTTGTATGCTTTTGGGCTCTTTTCTGAGGAGGTTTGTGGCTATTTCTGTTATGCTTCCGAAGCCTAGACCCACCTTTCTTTCACCTTGGCTTGGCTACAGCTTCAAATCAATCCTTTTATTCAGCTTTCGCTTCGCACCTTTACCCTATAGTGAATCTCTTATACAAGGAATTGGATTAACCTTAGAGGTAGAGTAGCGACTCTTGCTACTTAAGGAATAACCTTTTTTCTCTTTCTCTTTGCCTTTCACTGTCCTGGGGGAATCCTAAAAGTTAGATAGAACAACCTTCTCCCGGGGAGTGCCAGATTGTTCCTACCCAGAACTTAGCTTCCCATGGGGTGGGAATAGGGTATAGTATGACGTTTCCTTATCAAACCAGTAGCATTTCAATTGCTAGAACAGCAAGAGCAAGGTACGAAAGGGATCTAGTTTATTTTATCTTGTTGAACTAGCTCCTTTCCTTCGTCTTATATCACCCTCTCACTCCCGTCTCCTCGTTCAATGGGTAAGGGAAAGTTATAAATGAACCGGCGTGTTTATGCTTCCTTGAAGAAAAGGTACGTACCTCGAAGGGTAGGAAAGGGTCTTGTCCCGAGAATTTCATTCCAGCAATCAAACTCCTGTGCTTACCGCCTAAGATGGAACTGATAAATGCATCAACAGTCAAGTGCTAACGCCCTCCGAGGGTGCGGAATTGCCTCCCTCCAAAGCTAATGGAATGGTTTAGCTTGCCTTGCTTCCTCTGTTCTTCCCAGGGATAGAGATGGGGCTCCTTCTTTTCTTTTTTCAAACCTGGAATTCAACCTTCCCCTTATTAGTGGAGCTGCTCTTCTCTTGGTCGAGCTGCCTCACTTCGTCCTGGAGATGGTACTACTGAAATAAGCCAAGCGAGGTAAGGATGAACTATCACAACTATCACTGCCGACCTCTCACTCGTAGACAAGTATCACATATCTCCACGGAGGAAGGACGCCGGGGTTTGGCCCACTCATTACACGAGCAGCTGAACTTTTACGAACAGCTGAACTTTTATTGAACAGCAACGTTAAGCTCTAAAACGTTCTGTTATACCCGAAAGAAAGTCTTTCTATCCCTGAAATGTTGAGAAGTTCAAAGATCAAGCCCGGAAATGAGCAATGCCCGGGGAAGCCGGGGACGAAGGAACCAACGAACAAGCGTCCTATCAAAGGAAGAATGAAAGGAACAATCAGAAGAAGGAAGTCAAAGAAAGGGCAGCGGGAGAATAAGATTATTCTTTTAAAGACCGATAGGCTTGTTGAAGCTCTTCAACAACCTTTAATACGAGTGCAAATAGTTTAATACGAGATTTCCGGACCTTGCCATTAGTACATGAGTAGACTGCTTTCCTTAATCGGCTACGCTCCTCTGGAACCGCTATTCTAAATTCCAATCCAGTAACCTGGGAAAGGAGGAGAAGGAATCCATTGGAAGCTGCGAGTCCTACGGTTACACCACCTCGAGAGTTTCCCAAGTTCTTTCGTATATAAGGAAATTCTCATTGGAGCTTCTACACTAAGGAAGAACTTACCTAGACGCGAAAATATATACTATATTGATTCAAAAGTCCTCCTTTAACAAAGAGGATTTCACAAGTGGTATTCAGGACTGGTCAACCATTGGGCTACTATGGCTCTTGGGCTTTGTTCTCTCTAACCCACCATTTTATGGTATGGTTAGCAGCAGACAAGGCTAATCCACATCGTACCAGACCATTTCATCGGTATGCTTTGCTTGGTGATGACATTGTCATTGCCGATAAAGCGGTGGTTGATGAGTATCTTCGCTTATTAAATAAAATAGGAGTCCAAATCTCAGAGGCTAAAAGTTTGGTCTCTAAGACTGGTGCTCTCGAATTTGCTAAGCAGTTCTGGGTTCAACAGGTACAGGTCAATATGTCACCGGTTTCTGCCCGTGCTGTTTTAGCTGCCTCATCGGATACCATACCCTTGCTTTGAAGTAGAATATGTCGCAATCAGTCTTTTATTTCTGTGTGTAATAAAAGACTGATCGCCCTACCGATGAAAGAGAGATAGTGATTCGTTGATGAAAGAAATGATTGGTTTCACAGCACTGAGTAGGCATCCTAATGAAGAGAGAGAAAAAGGGCTATTGGCAGTAGCCATAACCGGAGCAAAGTCAGTAAATAGAATAAGATTGGAAAGCATTGCCTAGGGGCAGGAAGGAGTTGTCGCCAGCTTTGATGGAATTGACGACCGAGAGTGCCTTTAGCCAACCATGCTTTGAAGCAGTAGCCTTGCTTTAGGTCCATTTGCTTAAGAGCTTCCATGCCCGGAGTTGATCTGGGCACAGGGGGGGTTTAGGATTGATGCAATGGCCTGCCCTTCTTACACAAGCACTTCGTTGAGACCACTCTTCTACTTTGAAAGCGCAAGAGCTAAGTGGATGGTGGCTTTTAGGCGAAAGGCTGCTTGCTTAGGGAATGCCTTCTACCTTTAAAAGAAGAAAGCTAATGCGGTACTATGCCCCGCCCTTTCACCGATCAGAACCATTGGCTTACCCTGTTTCCGTAGTATCTATCCGGAATACTAGTTCCTTGGGGGGTGAAAGGTCTGTGAATAGCATCCATGCAACATAGTTCATTTACGAGCGGGTATAGCATCCAAGCTTAGCAGAGCTACATCCTGCTCTGAAACCCTCCTCAGATGCCCTTTTCAGCTCTTTATCCCACTTCGGGTGACGTCATATGGAATCACATTGCAGGCTTACGAAAAGTCTTAAAGAAAGCATTTCACATGAAGAAGAGTAGGCTTGCTGAGCATAGGCTACACAAGCTAGGGCTGAGACTTGCCTCTCTTCTTTCACCCTGATCTTCTCACTTATCGAAGAATAGAACTAGTCTTTTCTTTTGCAGGAACCGCTGGTCGATGAAAAAGAAGTTTCTCAACATGTGTCAATGATAGAAAAGGTCCTGGCTAGTGGTCCAGAGGCGCTGGTCAAAGAGACCTCCCAGGAGCTGATCGAAGAAGCTCTAGAATTCTTGTGCACCAGACCTCTGTCTCATCTCGTTGAGGTGGAAGTAATCAACAAGTTCGCTGGGGACTTTGATGCGATCGTACAAAAAGTGCTGGCCTTTTTTCGGCTTAAAGCTGAGCAGCAGACAGGGGAGAAAGAGGATAGGAAGATCTCGACGTAAAGCCGGCACAACTCCGTGACACTCGGGTCAGATAGATGAACTATCACCACCCTTCGGTACTGGCTTCCTTGAAGGGTTTTGCACTCTCAAAAAGAAGTAATTTTATTATGAAGTTCTCTGTTGAAGGTGATTGAGGCGGTACGGTAATAAACTCTCCTTTAGAGCTACCTGAGACTTTGAAAGAAGTTTCACCCCGAGCTTACTCCTTCTAGCAGCGGATGTGCGACACAGGTCTTCATATATTAGAAAAGAACTTACCTTCCTCTCTTCTTTTCGAAAAGGCAGACTCTGCTCAGGGAGTAATCAACGATCGGGTCGTGCCCCCCCTTCCATCACCCTCGGGGGAGGAATCATTCCATTCAGCAGTCCTACGTGGGTCAGTGAATGTCTTTTATGAAAGGATTAGACGGTGACAACTAGTGCTGTTCACAATCCCTATCATCAAATCTCTGAGATCAGGAAGTCAGGTTAAGACGTCGACTTATACAGGGTCTTGCCCGAGGAGATGAAAAAAAATTCCTGTATTTAGAAGTCAATCCCACTAAACTACACTTGTACGCTTGACATGAAAAGTAGAGGCAAGCGGAGTCAAAGGCCTCACCTCAACAGGATAGAGGCTGCTCCTGGAAGCGGAAGAAGAAGTCCAGTATTGAACGGCAGGACTTGAAGCAGACCGGACACTCTCGCCTCACATGCTAATCTTCCGGTCCACTGATCTACTGCATCGGAGAGCGTATCGCCTTACTTGAAATTCTCTGACCCAGACTTGGTATCCATGTTATGAAGTCAAAAACGCTCCTTGCCGCTGCACTAATTTCGTTCATCAGTCAGAAAAAGTCGGGATTCGATATCTCTTCACTGCGCCTACCTATGCCCAATCACACTGGAATCTTAGCTTGGCCGCCTACCAATGAATGATGTCTTTCAGACAATTCCTCGCGCATCAAAAAACTTCTAGTAAAGCGAAGGAGACCCACTTCCCACTTCTCCTTCCCCCCAGCCAAGTAACCTTCCTATGCGAGGCTGTCCTGACTGGGGGCCTCCTTCAACTCGTAAACTCGTCTTTTTCGAACCTCGCTTTTGTTCAATTATAAAAAAATAACTACTTTGATGGAGATTTGTAGCATCATTCAAGTAAATACAGATTGAGATCGTAGAAACATGAGCTTGTGATATAGCTACACCTAATTCAAGACCGGTTAATGCAAAAACGATAAAGAAAGGACCAGGATCCCCTATGAAATAGAAAAGAGAATTCATACATAGCATAGTCCAAGCGGACCCACTTAAAATCTTTACTGAACTATGACCGGCCATCATATTAGCAAATAAACGTATTCCTGAGCTTAATGCGCGAAAACAATGAGGGATTAGCTCAAGGAGTACTAAAAAAGGTGCTAACGGCAGTGGGACTCCTGCGGGTAATGAGAAGCTTAAAAAATGAAGCCTATTTTTTTGAAATCCCACTATAGTAATGCCAATAAAAATAGAAAATGAGAGACCTAAAGTAATGAGAAAATGACTTGTAACTGTGAAGCTATAAGGTATCATACCCTGGGGATTACGAAATAACGAAAAAGTAAAAGTGACCAAGATGCGAGGGAAAAACTTTTGTTTAACATTTCCGGAAAGACCACCTATTTGTTCCTTTACCGGGTTCAGCACGAAATCATATAAAAGCTCTACCAAGGATTGCCAAGCATTTGGTACTGAGTTTCCTCCTCCTTTTTTAGTAACAAAATTAAACAGAAGTAGCACCAAACTGAGAGTTAGCAGCATAAACAAAGATAGATTTGTGAATGAGAAATAAAAATTTCCTAGATTCATAGGAATCAATGGATAAATCTCAAATTGATCAAGTGGGCTGTTGACAAAGGTTCCCCCCGTTGATTCACTAGTAGATATAAGTGAATTTTGAAAGTTATTTACTAAAGCTTCTAAAAAGACATTTCCACCCATTTCATTTTGTTTCAAATTATTTAATAGATCTTCCAAAAATTGGATATCATCTCTATAACCATGGGCATATTCGGACAGAATCTCGGCCTCGTTTGCATCGTTGATCAACTCCTCAAATCTCTCGCGTATCTTAGAGTGAAGTTCTATTACGCGCTCATCGATGTCGGGGTGAAGACCCGGATGATCCTCATAAATTCCAGTGAAATCCACATTTTCGACCTCGTGGGTCGCTGGCTCGGGGGGGACCTGAGCCAGATTCACTTCTTCCACTTGGACGGGGGAAGCCACCGGAGTCCCCGCCTCTAGTTGAGGAGCTTCCGGGACCCCTTCGATTTGTGGGGCTCCCGGGTTGACCGGAGGGTTTGATGATGACTCCCCCGTTTCAAAATTTATTCGCTTTTGGGGTAAGTCAAGAATTTCATCTTCCCTCGGTCGTTTACCAAGTGAGGTCTGTTCCCCTTCCCCCCGTAATCTTAATATTCTGTACGCGGTGGCGGTGCCTACTGCAATAATAATAGTACACACACAAAAAGCAGAAATAACCGAAAGGTCAAGGTTAGTATCCATGATAGAAATAGAATTCATCCTTCTAATTCCGCTTCTTGCTCTAAAAAAGAGGGAAGACTTGTAGGAAAATGACCGGTTTTTAACCAAGAAAGGCATGGGAAAAGATTTTTTTTCTTCTCTTATGATATTTCTAAAGAAGAAGATAAAAACCTTTCTAAACTATACGAATACGAGACCACCTGCCGCACCTCCGTACTCTGATTCAAATGCGGCGGATGGAGATTCAGATAGGAATGATTCGGGTGCTGAGGACGGGAATTTTTTTGTTTAAGCTTAAGATTCGGATTCTGGCTGGGGAGGAAGTCCTCTCCTAGTTCTAGTTGAAGTGGATAATGATCGAAGGGAGAAAGAATCGTCTTAATCATTTGGATGTGACATCGGCCAGGCTATTTCAACTCGGAATCTTCTTTCTACGAGTCGAACGTAGCCTAGAAAGGAGCGCTACAACCTAGCCCAACCTACGAGGAGAAGGGAAAAGGCGAGAGGTTAGCAAGCAGTCCCAATGCCCGGGGTCGGAGAACCTTTCGGTAGATAGAAGCCTGCATTACACCCTTCGGTAAACCTGAGGCAAAGGGGCGAAGACCTTCACAAAGACCACTTTAAAATAAAAGAGCAGATGTCGCGCTCAGAGTATAGCCATACTCAGTCAATGGATTTTGACGTCAATAGTTTAAGGCAGAAGGCGCCATGAAACAAAAGCCAATGCCTATTTTAGGTAGTTTTCCAGTCTCCAACCAAGAAAAATGAAGCATTGCCTTAACTACCCCCACGAGCAGGGTTGGTGTGGCACGTAAGGTTTGGTCACTGGCAAGAGAGAGGGATAGAACCAGTGATCAGTCATATCGTCGAGTGAGCATCTGTCATTGTGAGCTTACAGTCGTTTCAAGGACCTTCCTCTCGTTATCACAAGATTCAGTCCTTGACTTAGAAGCACGAATCGCACTGAGGCCCTCTCAAAGATTCATCACTATACGATAGAATTACGAAACAATAGGAAATCAACATTTCATTGTTGGCAAACCTTTGTTTGTACGAGGCTCATCACAGTCGAGTCCAGAGAGCTCAAAACCCGATATTCCAAGCGCTCAGACAAGGACAAACCAATCGAATAATCGACAACAGGCTCGAAAAACAATTCATTTTACCGTTCGTAGACTCGATTGACCCTGGAATGGGAAGACGTACAAGCACCAGTCAGGTACTCTTCGTGTGGCTCGGTCAGCGAGAACTAAGGTAGGTACTTTTTTTTATTATTATTAATAATACTGGAGTGAAAAGCTTTGTCAGTATTACGAGGCAGAGGAATTAGCTCTAGCTCTGTGACCGAGTTGAGTTCAGTCAACCGGTTCTATTCTGCACTAACATAGGTTCTGAGCTTTCTTCCTCTCCTTTCAGTCGAGCTACTTCATTAACCTCGCGGAGTTTTTCAATATTTGTGGAGAAGGGCAGCCGCATGAATCTTTCTCTGAGGGGTCCTCTTGTTCGGAGCTTTCTTGGTAATTGGTTTTCGATCATGATGATCGGTACGTTCTTTAACCCCTTCCGTACTTCGTGTCAATCCTAGTTTCTTGCCCATCGAGTACTTTTAGGAGTGTGTTTGCATAAGCAGTCCCCCTTTCTATTCTATTGCCGATGTGATAACTCCATGCTCTTCTGGCTCGTGGAATTCATCGAAGACCAAAAGATCATAGTAGTTATCCGCTCCGGTGAAGTCATTTCGTCTGGAGCTTGCGAAGTAGATGCGTTCCCAGGAAGCCATAATGAGTCTCTTTTGTGTGCTGGGTGGCCCATATATGAATAGCTGCTTGGTCTTGATTGACCTTTGATGTATTACTGTGGATGCAATCCAGTCCAAAAGTAGGTATTTTTCCTTTTATATTGAATACTCTTCCGGCCCTTTTATTTAAAGTCCAACTGCTCAGATAGCAAAATCGTAAGGTTCACAGTCTGAATCTCTTACCTTATTCTCTCTTGGTAAGAGAAAGAAAGTCCTATCCTTCAGGGCAGTCCTTGCGGAAGTTGGTGCTTAGCTTAGCCGTCCAATCGTGAAGTTAAGTTCTCATAAGCAGATTTAGGGCTGGCTTCTTCCTGAGCTCTAGTTCAGTTCCTCGGATTGAGATAGAGAGCCTACCGACCCCTTCCCTTACTCAATAGGACTTGCTATAAAAAAGTTTCTATAGAGAAAGTCTGGTGTGAATGATTGTCTTGTCTAAGGCTGACCGTACCTAGTGCTTAGTTAGTCGTTTATCTTTGCTTTGGAAAGCGAGAAAGATGATGTTGGAAAGCGGTTAGGAAGCAGCTCCAACTAAATAACCAAACCTGGGGCACTTACTTTCATTCCCGAAGGCTAGGCAGCAAGTGCAGAAAGGACTTCACGCTCAACCATCGAGCTCTCGGGGTTGGCTTAATACATTGGTTTGCTAAATCGACTAATAGAATTAGAATATCTTCTTGTATCATAGGCTCGAATACCCTTCATAACCATGTAGGTTATGGTATTGGAACAATCTTACTTCACTTCACAGGCTCGATTCAATTGAGCTCGACTGTAAAGAAGGAGAGGCGGTGGAGCTTAACAAGAAAATTAGTTGGCTTCATAGGTCCATGGATGATATTGTTTCTGCGTGGGACAAGCTCTCGCGATCCTTGATTTCTGTGGCAGTTAGGCGTCCTGTTATGATCTCTTGGAAGGCTCCTAAGCCTGGATGGGTTAAGCTTAACACTGATGGCTGCTTCAAGGCTACCTCAGGTATGGCAGGATGTGGAGGAGTGATTAGAGATAGTTGTGGCTTTCTTTGTTCTCATGGCAGAGTGAGGGGTGCTATCCATCCGCCAATAGAGCCGGTTTTAGTGAAGATCCGCTCATATGCTGCATGAGGGGCGGCAAAAGACGGCTTTGCCCCATGAGTTAGCGATCAAGCCCGCTGGCTTCTTTTCTTTCTGGAGCTACGAGCAAGGCAGCTCTGCTCTCATTGCTGCTTGAAGGCAAGTCAGGTAAGGAAAATCCCCCTTGAAATTGAAAGTAAGTAGTCAAATGCTTTTTGTCGGGACGGAAAGCAACTCTTCAACCTTATTGTTGCGCTACGCACCTAAGAAAGACGCTTAGTCGCCCGGTATTCCTTCTTTCAAATGCTCCCTATTCTATTGGTCGCCTTCTTCTTTATGCATTAAGAGCTAGGAATTCTTCCTTTCTAGTAGGCTGGCTAGAGGTCCTTCTTCCTCTTTACCCTATCCTTAAGGTCGAGCTATTTGAGGCACGTAGTAATGTCTCTGCTAATTCATTTCGTATATAACTTTTAGTTATGTCTTTCTTCAAATTAAGAGAGTTGTTCGACAAACCACCGCCCCAAAGTGCCTAGCCCGAGATACGAGTTCTCCTGTGTAGACCCAAGTAGGTCTCGCGAAGCCAGTCACCGGTAGGCTAAGCACTCTATCTTACTATTGAGGAAAGGTAGAACTCGAAAGAAAAAGTAGGGGAGAAATAGTATTTATTGATAATATTTTTTCACGATGAAATCCATCTCTATGCATAAAGATCTATGCTAGAATGACAGCACTATCTCAAGGCATAGATACCATATTTTATTTCCTCTACCTAGGAGTGAGTTTAGGGAGTAGCGCCCTCAACAAGAAAGTAAGTCCGGGCAACGTCTGGCAGAGTGAATAAGAATCCGTAGTGAAAAGGGGTTTCAGTCCAATCGAGAAAAGAAGTAAATGAAAAAAGCAGCACCCCCCGCGTAAGGCTAAGGTGCATCCGTTTTCTTGCTTGATTCGGCTGTAAAGTCTAGATAGAACGATTCCAGTGGCATGTATCTCAGATCGCTTTCAAGAAGTTTTCTCCATTTACTACCCATCTCGATTCGGGGAGTCTTCAGTGTGGGCATTGGTACCTAGTCTCGGTATCTTACGATACCTTTTTGTAAGAGGAAAGCCTGAGCCTCGCCTTCGAGATATAAGCAATTTTTTTTACACAGCAGAACAGGCAGGGGCAGCTAACCGAGCAGTTGCAGTTCCGGTGCTTTCTGTTTGAGTTCCCTAAAGGAACCTCGTCGACAGCTAGCAGTTTCTGGACTAGCCTTCCTTGCCTTCATACTGAACCTTGTCTTAGCTAGCCTCTGTTTCGGACTAGAAAATTTGTTGCCATAAGGCATCCTCCTAAAGGCACTAATAACAGCAAGAGTAGAAAGAGCCCCTATCTCTTAAAGCTTCTGCCTTCAGACTTGCTTTCCTGCCCTCTTTTTCTTACCTCCAATAGATAAGAAGCGCAAGGGTGGTATTCTGGGAGTGTTGCATGCCCCAATAGAAAGATTTTTTATACTATACCCATTACAGATATAATAATACAAACTTTCATGCCCGAAACTCCAACTGAAGAAATCCACCTCCGGCAAAGACTTCCACTATGAGCTCGATTGTTCCCATAATGCGACTTAGGTTCCGTAGGAATCTTAAGTCTTAGACTTCTTACACCGGGACAAATGAAACTACTATATATGCAAAACTTAGACTCTCTCACCCTTTCCCACGGCCTATAGGAACCAGGCTATCTAGAGCGTGCTGCACTCTTAAAGAGTGGGATTAGCCTATTCTTTCAAAGCGGATTTTATACTAGCAGATTATGTAACACCGTCTATTGCAACAAGACCATCAACCGCGGATACGACAAGGGTAACACCGCTTACTTAAGTACCAAAATCGTAAGGACCATCTCGACTTGAGTTCTCAGTGGAACTTCTATTCTATATAGACGCTATTTCGCGCTGAGCGAGGCTGCTTTCCCTCCTAACTAACGAGTAAGCAGTTTCCACTCTTCCTGGAATCCGTTCAAAAAAGTGGGTCCCTTACCAAAGGGCCACTTCGTTCACTTTTCTTTAGGCACTCAAAAGGCATAAGAAAGCATATAAGATAGGCTGATCACCAATTCTTTTTTATCGGCTTCCGTTCATCCTTTAAATATAACAGTCTTCCTCGGCGCGGAAAGCGCTTTAGGATGTATGATTACTACGAATTAGGGCTACAAGGACGAAACAAGCATGGAATCGTAGGAGACATAGGGCCACCCCTACCGCCTTCTGTCATATACTATTATCATCCCATCCTTAAGCCCATATTGGCTTCACTCTAAGGAATAGGCGGTATGGATCCATTCCTTCCTTTTGATGCAATAAGCCCATTCTTCTTTATTCAATAATGAAATTCCGTTCTATCCTATACATTCCTTCTTTTCCTACTCTATTCCCTAAATACCAGATATGTCATTGTCTTCTATAACCGAACAAAGGCAACTGAGAATCCTCAAAAAGAAGTTACGCGAGTACCTCTAGCAGGGATCCCTTCGATCATAAGGAGGGTCCTAGAGGAAAGAAAGAGAGATTCTATACTGCATGCCCCTATCCCGAACTGATCGATATAATCCATTCTAATTAATAGAGCCTAGCGTGCTCTAAACCTACAAACCAATGCTTAAGACAAAGAAAGAAGACTCAAGACTCATAAGGACAGGCATAAAATCGAAAGTAGTAGGAAAGGGGAACTCCTCTCTAGAGGAAGGGATTCGACTGCCTAAAACTCCTCCGCTCTTCACTCCTACTCTCTTCATACAATAGATTCTACGGAGCGCCAAGAAGAAAGCTAAGAAAGAGCAGACAGAGGCAGCTGCAATGCATAATTTAGAATAGGTTGCAGCTCTTGCTCTCTCTTCCGCTCTTCGTCTAGAAGCACTATTCGATTAGGAGCTACATGATTCAGGGTAATACATCAAAAAAGTCCAGTGGCTACAGATAGCTATCTGAAGCTAACTTGTCCTTATAACACTAGAATAAATAAAGGAAGGTTTAAACACTACAGGTAATAAAGATTAGCTTCCCCTTGCGCCTAGCAACAGGAAGACTAAGGCTAGCTATCCGCCTTCTTTCCCTACGGGCCTTCCATTAGTGCACTAGCAGGGAAATAGATAGGTTCACGATCCCCACATGTACTATCACGAACTTTCACAATAGGACAATAAAGGGAAGTGCGCCGGGAAAGCGCGGTAAAAACATTAGATTCGCTAACTCTTCTTTCTGTTTCTCACTTATCCAGTGAACTAATCCGTCTTTGTTAAGCTTGAAGCCCTTCAATTGCTAATCAAAAGAATCTTTCTTCTCGGCGGGATATTCACTGTTTTCTAGAAGTTAACGCCATTCCGTCTCCAACAAGCGAGCCAGTCCTCTCAATCAGCTTCAACCGGCCAGTCACCTCTTCTGTTTAGAAGAAGAGCTGCAATCGATCATAAAAGGGTGTAGCCTTCTTTCCTAGGGTCACATCGGATCAGTGAGCTAAAGTAAATCCCTCAACAGCTAAAGTAACTGCTTGATCTGCCACCCTCGTGATTCAAGCCTTATTTAAAATAAATAAAGTAAAGAGCTCAGGTTTAGGACACCAAGTAAATCAAAGTCAAGCGAAGCAAGCCAGCCAAAGAGGGATAGGCATGATCATGATAAAGGTAGATCTCCTGAAATAAGAACTGAAAGCTAGAAGTGATCAATGTGATCGGCTTAACCGGGAACAACAGCACAGGCTACTAGCTACGCTGTCTTGGCATTAGCTGCTTTATCCCTCCTCTCTCTAAGAGAAACTTGAAACTCGAATTCAAGAGCTACACCGGCTACATTCGGAAGCAACAACGGCTTAAGGATTAGCTCGTGTCTAGCGGAAAGAGCTAGTTGTTCAATCCGGCATTCGAAGCAACGATTGAAAGAATGGGATTTTAGTCTTACTTTCAATTCTTACTTGAGTCTTTCCTACTTCCGAACCTGGTATTTACTTTCTTAGGGTGGGATTGCGAATCAGAGGAAGGCATGGCAGAAGAGCGCGGCTACTCAATCAGTGGATGATGATGGAGCTTAGCTTATTAGCTGACCTAGCACCGAACTCTAAAGATGCGGGTGGCTCATCAGGATACCTTAGCCCGATGCCCTACCCAAAGACGGAAAAGGGAGTCACAGGACAACCTTCTCACTTCCAAACCTATAACTGTGTTTGCGTGCCTGCTTCCTATCTTACCTATCCATCGAAGAAATGTTCCAGTTCCGCGATACGAGCCTGACTGTCGCTCTGAGACAGTAGATTTATGTATTAAGGAAGTCAGGGGCTACTGATCATACAACAAATGAACGTGGTTAGAAAAAATTTACCAGAATTCCACCACTACGGATGGACTGATCTAAAGAGCAGAGACTTGATTCGATATTTACAGTTGCTTTAGGTTAGGGCTTCTATCGTGCTATTCAATAGAGAGGTAGTCGACAAAGACAAGGGATCTCTCTCGCTATGGATAGTTTCTGTTTGCGAGAAGCGTCTGTTTTTGTTTTTCTCTTGAAAAAGAATAATCCGTCAACAGTGCCGTCTTTTAATCGGCGAGAGGTATGCTTTTCTTCCAGTTATCCATCACAAATGGTCTGAACTCTGAAAGAGTTAACCAAGCAGCCTGAAATCTGAATGGCCTAGATGCAACCGACGGTGCCTTAGAGCCACTGAGGTCTATTAGAATCGGGCAATGATTTATACCCGCGTTAGGCGCTTAACAACAATTTATGGATACAAGTAACGGCATTCCACCTTAGCTAGGGCACGGTCCGACTCGACTGTCTACTCTGAACTTCCCGAAAGCCATTCGCAAACAATCTTTGACCTATCCTACTATTGCTGTATCAATTTCGGACTCAGATCGATCTCTCTCTCCTGTTATCACCACAACAGGGTATACAAAGCCGGTCGTATATAGCTACGTAAGGCACCTTACGATTACTCGCCTGATAGCTGTCATTATATGCAACTCTGCCACAAGCGATAGTCTCTGTCTGATTCGTAAAGCTTTCGGAGAAGGAGGGGAGATCCGCGGAGGTAGAATTCTGAATACGGGTACGAAGGGTCATCCAGAAGCGCTGGAAGGGCTGGAGGAAGGGGACTCTAAATTACATTTTCCATCATGTGCCACCGGGGGTGAATTTCTCTTATATTGAAGGGCTGGCCGGCTGAAACCGCGTGAAAGCAGCTAGTTTTTGAATCTGTAATTGCATAGATAGAAAGAGCTTGATCAGACGACACTAAGCCCTCAACAGAGGAAAGGTAAAGAAGCGCAAACTTGATTTCAATCCAACTCAAGCGAACCAAGCAAGATTATTGGACTAGTTAAACAAGTTGCTGCGGATCAGCTACAGTAAGCACTCTTCGACAACCGCTAATCAAGACCCGACTGAAGACTAGCCGCTCAATCTAAGGCGCATACAAACAAGGACCAAGGTCAGTGCTTCCGGGAAGACGATTTGGGGAAGCACTTATTTATTTTCCAGGTCTTTCCATAGGCCGGACTTTTCTCTTTTTTTCTCATAAAAATTGCTCGTAGTTCTAATCCGGTTTACTTAGTTCTGAGTTCTCGCTATTAAAGTAGCTCTTTCAGGCAGGCCGGTTCGAAAGCACTCTGATCATAGATACTCTTTCTTCATGGCAGATCTCTTCTTTCTCTTTGGCCCAGAGCTTTTTTCCATTTGTCTGCTCGAAACCTAAAGTAGATCTCCACTCCTGCTCCTGATCCGTTACCTTAGGACTAGTAAGTCCTAAGATGCTGTGAAAAGACCTTCTTACAACTATTAAAGTATTATAGTTGGCACCCTAAACTCCTGTTTTCAGCTTAAAAACCTCTTCAAGCTCAGCTTCGGCAACAGCTACTCGAGAAAGCAATTCAGTTTGTGAGGAAGCGGCCACTTATTTATATACGTCACCATTTAACGATCTGTCTGTTCAGGCAGGTGCCACGGAATTGAGTACGGAATCTGAGAAGGGGAGACAGCAACGTAAAAGACTGAGGGAAATGAGTTCCCATCTGCCGTTTGAAGCCCGGGGAAAATCAGATCAGACAGAATAGAAGCTACAAGCAACTGTCCCAATAGGAACAAGGCCCCAAAAATGGATATCGTACCCCGTTAGCTGCTATAAAACCGATTTCTCTCCCTTTCCACTTGTTTTCGTTGGCCCTTTCCGTGCGCTATATCGATCGATAAAAAACCCCGAACCGACATATTAACTCGAGCAACAATTGGATCAATTGCTTATTCAACTGAAATGATCGAGATAAAGACCCAAAGCGAGTTACTGACCGCCTTGTAATAGATATCCAGAGTCAAGCGCTGGTTGCCCTATGTGCAGTGGCGGGTATGTCGCGTTACAAACAAGATTCGAGCGCTTTAAAAAAGTAAAAGGAAGGACCTCTCCGGTCAAAGGACAGGCTTTGCAGGCATACGAGATACGCCCATTGCTTCATAGTACTATGAGATAAGGCCTTTGCAAGCATACAATATCAGAAGAGTCCATTGCAGAAATGCCTCCGGAGTCTCACCCGATATCTTATCGAAGCAAGACGTATAAATCTCTACGCCCCGCTCTCAAAGATGGATGCGCTATCTCAGCTTTGTTCCTGCAGGTAACCATAGGTAAAAAAAGCCCCGGCCGGAGCAACTTTAGTCCCCGCTTCGATGATAACAACAAAGAGCATTGGTACAGTGGTTACCTAAACACGAGTCAAACACTTCCCGTAAAAAGATTTTTTTACTATAGAAGCTGCCGGGACTAGTGGTGCGGAACCTCATGTTCTGAGTCAACGATGTAAACAGCTCGGGCAACTGGATATAGAACTCAATGAGCACCAGTCTTGAAAAGAATGGAAAAATGCTTTGACTTAGTCAAAAGAAAGTAAACTGCCTATTCCTCCTCTGGGTGGCACTTATGAAAGGGGTTCATCGGCATCATCAATAACTGGAACATTCACTGGGTCTAGGCCCACTGGTTAAACTTCAATCGTTTACAAAGTGCCACTCAATTCACATCTTTATTTATATCTGGAACCGTGCGAAGGGATGCTTATTCAGATGCTGGGTCACCTGGCACAACTAGGAAAAGTGAGTAAACTGGCTCTTTATCCCCCCTGCTCTTACCTTCGTCTCTGCTGCCTAGAACTAGAAATCTCCTGCTCGATTTGAGCGCAGGCGTTCTCGATGCTCTCGACTTCCCGAGAAAGTCGGGCATATTCGGGGTCCGTCTTCTCGCGCTCGTCGAGATCGGCTAGGATCTGCCAGCATAAGTCAGCGCCAAGGAGAGAGTTTTTTATTACATCCTTTAAGACTGTGAAGAGAATATATACTCTAAAAGAAGCGACTAATCATTCTATTCCTTAAGCTCATCTGTTATATTTATATATGCTTTTTCTAAAAAAATAGCAACCCTTTAGCATCTCTAGAGCCGGAACTTCTCTATAGAAAGAAAGACCAGCTGTCAAGACTAGTCACATTGGTTAAAGAAGCGATTCGCCGACATTCAAATAGAAAGAGGAGTCACAGCTCTACTGCTCCAATGCGAGACCTATCTTTAAAGAAAAGAGCTGATAGAGATAGCCGCATCTACAGACTTGTGACATGCCTTGAATCCTAAGCGCAGAAAGTCAAGTAAGAAATTCCTCGTGATCGAACATACGCCCTTTTGACCTTTCAAGAGAGGCTGCCAATAGCCGCTATCCCAGATTCCAGACAAGTACTATCGAATCAGACTAACTGTTCACCGCCAGCCCCGAAAGAGAGAATGTAGAGAAAGGCCTATTACTCACTATCGGAGGAATAACTTCTAGATTGGTTCGCTGCTTAGTCGGCTCCCGCTTTTGCTGCCTCATCAGATGATTGACAAGTAGGCCTGTTTGGACCGAGGTCGCACAGGAGACCCATAGTTGGACAGTACCTTTTTCTACATAGTCTCTTTTAACCTGATTGGATTCTTGCTAATATCAACACTCGTCGCAAAGGTAGAAGGGAGCTTGACAGCAAGACCAACCCGTCGAACTTAAAACAGTAATTCTCCTGCAGGCTCCGCGTCGGCATCAACATCATCATTCCCAAAAGGAAGAACGTAGTGAAAAAGGGTAACCGGGTCTCGGTCTGGAACTACTACCTCGCTTTGGCATGATAGGTGGTTGGGTCAAGTGCCTCTCTGAGAAGGAGGGAAGGGCATGCAAGTGAATTGCTCTCAGAAGAAGTGTAGACAACTGTAAGACATGGCACAGAATTTAGGGGAGTACTTGCCCTCTCTTTTCCTTCGCCATCCACCGCCCATGGTTTCAAAGCATTGAAATAAGACAGGGAAGAGAATGCCTTTCTTTTGGTAGCTACCGATTACTTCACCAAATGGGTCGAAGGAGGAAAATCTGCAATAGGATTTCCATCCTTACCCATAGTAGACTCCAGGTAGTGATTCCTTACCTCAAGGTCCTCAACTCTTGTGCTACCCCTTCCTGTCTTAGAAGCATACGGATGGGATCTAGTATTCTTTGTTTGCCGCTTTCTATTTTCTTTACCCAGAGGATCCGACTTCTTATTATCTGGAGGCTTACCTGAGGGGTGATTAAGAGGCTCTGTCAAATTAGAAGTTTCAAACTGCTTTGAGAAAGCTTTCTCAAGTATATTAGCTAAATTAAATAAGGGGCTGTTTCCATTTTCTTTTTTTCTGGGGAGTCCCTAGCAGCGGAATTGCCTTGGGGGCAGCCACCATATAAACCTCCTCACACTCTTATCGATCCGGCCGACTTATTCCTGTTCCGCTAAATCACCCTACCTTTCTAACTCGTCGTCTTAAGAACTCTGCCTTTTCCGTGGGCATTTGTACACCTTAGTCTCACTTTTCTTCTCGGTCCCAGAGGTAGTAGCAGTAGCAGTAAGACTGTACATCAACAGGTGATCTGCTTTCGGTTAAGTAATCTTTCACTATTCATTAGATTTCGTTTGTCAATCGCTCATGCTTTTACGCTTTGTATCGGAACTCCGAATTGGATTTCTTTCGACTTTCTTCTCTGTTCGTGTCGGGTACTCGCTCTGCTAATTGGTATGATAACCAGTAAAGGGAGGGAACATAGTCATCTTAGCCAGAGCACCCTAAACCGTAACAGCAAGACCAACGGATATGACCAAAAAAAAAGGCCTTGTCACGCGCTGGATTCGAACCTCTTTGACAAGTTGTTCCGACTTAAGGCCATAAAGTGGCAGAAGATCTTGGAAGGTCTTCCACTACTTAAGATGGTTCTTAATCGAGTCATCTTGGTAGTGACCGATGGTCTCAACAAAGAGCTCTATGTCGGAGTGCACTTGTTTGCTAAGGAGGTGATCAGGCTAGTCCGGAAATCAGGTTTCTTGTTCACTGCGCTTTACTTTGGTTTTGACCTGGTTGGCATAAAACTCTAAGAGAAAATCAAACAGTAAAAGGTATCAGGTATCGTATGATAGTTGTGGTACATAACGCCGTTACCAGATGCTATGTACAGAGGTAAACGCCTATCTTCTATGCGGGTCTTTCCTCCGCTGTTAGTCGCTTAATGCTACTTCCCTTGTTTACTGATGACCAAGGGGGATTCTTGTTGGCTGACGAAATGGGAAAGGTGACTTATATAGAGAGAGTTACCCAATCTAACTAAATGTGACTCCTAATCACATGCCCACGGTACTGAACTCTAAGAGGCCCCTGCCACTTCTTCTCCCGTAAATCCCATAGGAATCCTCCTGTATTCCAAACGGAAAGGAGGGGCCGAATGCTGATCGCCCTGCGGTCACGAATAGCCAGCCTTCAATATCTTGTCTATAAGTCGGGTGAAGACTAGCTCTCTTAGGTTGAACCCTGGTTCGTTCAATTCTTAGAGAGAAGAAGGATCCACTGGGACTCTGTCCGCTTCCCATTCACAGATCGAAAAGTGTCGTTAGCATCCAAGAATGATCTGAGCTGAGGTCTAGCCCAAAAAGGGATAGGGTTAACCGGTAAGGAACTAACTTATATAATTCCCAAGCGGAAAGTCGTCTATTTGCAAAGTAGATGGGGTGATCAAGCGGCCCTTCCTGCACCAACATACATCCAGAGTGGATGCGTCAGTATGAACTCCTTATTACAAGAAGAAAACCGAAGGATTGGGGGCTGACAGCAAACACTCATCTGCATGCAACAAGGCTTAATCCCGTAACGGTACCCCCACCGTTATACCTTTCTTCTGCAATGATTCCTTTCCACGTTTCGCAAAGTGTTTAATGATGCGGCTAGCCTATGTGTCCCAAAAAAAGAACGCGCTACGCCCGGCCTTCCCTTTTCAGTAGATGAGATTAGGATGAAAAGGGCTTCCGCCTCCTCGGTAAATGTTTTAGTAGAGGATATTATTGCAGTAACTATCACCTCTCTGAACATCACCACAATCAACAAACATGTGAGTAATTTTAATTACTCAGTAAGTGCATTTAACACAATTACCAAAGTAGTTCATGCATAAGTACTCGTTCTTTATTGTGTTTTATGTACATTATGTGATAGGGCAATCATTCCTATTTAATTCATATCCAATTTGTTCTTTAGTTCGTCCTTATTAAATTAGAAAAATCTTAGCAAGCACACCTCGTGGTCGTCACAGCAAAAATGAATGTTCTGGCATGAGCTTGTGTTGGTTAGCACGGGTGTCAGTAGCTCAAAATGACACACGTGTCACGTGGCACATGGTCCTACTGAGAACTTGTATCATCCAGTGGCTCGGCACGAGGTCATGCTAGTTGGCACACCCACCATGCCGACCTATGGACTTGAGCAGTTCATAACACACTTCAAGCCATTTAACACCAAAATCACTCATACGATCTTTAACACTTTTTCCTTTTATTCCTAATCACAAAATCATAGCCAAAACACTCTATTAACGTCATTTTTAAACTCAACCATCCGTCAATCATTTCTCATAATTACATAAAAGCTTCCATAAGCACATTCATGTATTCATTCATGCACCATTTACTCATTCTTCATTCAAGATTCGAATAGGGCATAATCATATATTATAGTTCATCATAAGAGCATGAATTCACACCTAAAATTCCATGGCAACATTCTTCCATAGTCAACAGCAAGATTCAATTCAAAGCAAGAATGAATGCGATATGATATGCCTAAGCAAATCACATACAATGCATGCCACAGTGTCTTCCTTTTTCCTCAGGCCCAGCCAGCATCGAGCTCCACTTAGAATAGTACCTCATGCCCAGCGCGGCATCGAGATGTACTTGGAATAGTACCTCAGGCCCAGTTCGACATCAAGCTCTTCCTTGGAACGATCCTCAGGCCCAGCCTGGCATCAAGCTCTCGTTGGGAATATTCTCGGACCCAGTCTAGCATCAATATCTCACTCGGAATCCTAACGACCACATGAATATATGTAATTCATTCTGGCCATTAACAATCAATGAAATATCATGCCATTCTATTTCACAGAGGTTCACATTTTATCTTTGAAAGTACCACAAGAAAATATTTCACATAATCTCATACATGCAATTTCTCAATAACATCATCTAATCGATAACAATACATAATTTCACAGGCATAAATTTTAATATTTACGCTTGCATTCATAGCAATATCGATAACAATACACAATCTCATATAGGTTCACATTTCATCTTTGAAAGTACCACAAGAAAATATTTCACATAATCTCATACATGCAATTTCTCAATAACATCACATCATTTCAAGGCATTTACAAAAGCTTACAAGCAAGTCACACAAGTCCTTTTTAATGACTCAAATGCTACTACCATCTTAAACAAATGCAGTAATCATCGTGTATGTTTAACCATACAGATGCAAAACATACAATGGTAAGTGTAAATCGCACTTACCTCGAGCTGCGCGAAGTCAAGTTATTGGCTCAACTCCAATACGGGTTCTGATTGAAATTCACCTCCTATACATGTTTATCATACAAATAGGTAAATAAATCATTTTAAATATTAATTTAGTGAATTAAGATCCTTAATTAGACAAACCCCCAATTCTTCTTTTAACCACAAACCAAAAATCTCACATTATCACAATTTATCCATTCTAACCATAGTAAACAACCCACATTGTTCACATTCACTCTATTCCACCTAACCAACATCATTTAACACACAAATGCATCATTTTCGACACCATTTCCAAAATTCACCCAACCCTAACTCAAATTTTTGCTCAAACGAAAGCTTAAAACTTTACCTTAATGTTTTTGGCATACGATTCGCAAGCACACTCTAGTTTCTCTTTCCTTCCATGCAGCCTCAATATTATCTAAGGCGTTTTCTAACTGTGGGTGGGTGTTTCTACTCTATTTGCTCATAAAGGAAAAGTCCCATGCGTTTGTGCGTTTTGATTTAACATCAGGCATGCCCCTCAACATGGGTCGTGCCTCAGGTCGTGGCTCGCATTTCTGGCATGATCCCAGCACTGCCAGCCATTTTTAATATTGATGAGTGCGCCCCGTGGCATGACCGTGCCACGCTCATGCTCATCTGCTGTTTCTACTATGCAACCCGTTTCCTTCCGATTTGTTTTCGTTTTTAATCCTATTTTCCATACTATTTAATTCTAACTATTTTCAGGGCGTTACAGCTCTCACATTAGGAAATTTTGTCCCCAAAATTTGAGCAAACTACATTCTCACTCAACGCAACTCACAACATCCAATTCAAAGTACTTAAACTCAAAAACAACAAGAAAGAAAGTAAGACATACCTCAATCTCATCCGGCCTCTAGAAATAGAAGCGGACACCGCTCATGTATGTTGCTCTCTTCCTCCCAAATAGCCTCCTTAGGCGAGTGGAAACTCCACTTTTGCAACTGGAAAACCTGTCGACCCAACATCTCTACCAACTCCTCCTCGTAGGTCAGATCCTTTACAACCTCCAACTCTGGTGCTCTAAGCACATGACTAGGGTTTGACCGGTACCTTCTTAGCATAGACATATGGAAGACATTGTGGAGTCGAGATACCTCCTTTGGCAACTAGAGTCGGTAGGCAAGCGGCCCAACCCTCTCTGTAATCTCGCATGGACCCACATACTTAGACTCAGCTTTCCTCTTTGCCCAAATCTGATCATGCCTCTCTAGACAAAACTCTTAGGAAAACCCTATCTTCAACCTCATATTCTATCTCTCAAAGATGCCGATCAAAGTAACTCTTCTGCTGATCTTGAGCTGCATGCATACATCTCATCACAACATTGACTTTCTCGAGGGTTTCTTGAACTAGCTCTGGTTCTTCAATATGCCACAGGCACTCAAATCCCAGTAGGCTGGACTCCAACACCGCCTCCCATATAAAGCCTCAAATGGTGTCATACCAATGCTCGAGTGATAACTGTTGTTGTAGGCTAACTCTATCAATAGTAAATGATCATCCATCTTACCCCTAAATTTCAGCACACAAACTCTCATCATATCCTTCACAGTTTGAATAGTCCTCTTAGACTGACTATCAGTCTGAGGATGAAATGCAATGCTAAACTGCAACATGATGCCCATCAAATCCTATAAACTCTGCCAGAGTCACAATGTTAATCTCAAATCCCAATCTGATACTATCGACATCAG
Source organism: Breynia disticha f. nivosa (assembly GCA_948193385.1). Classification (NCBI taxonomy): domain Eukaryota; kingdom Viridiplantae; phylum Streptophyta; class Magnoliopsida; order Malpighiales; family Phyllanthaceae; genus Breynia; species Breynia disticha. The sequence goes on along the minus strand of CANYCX011773027.1, from coordinate 3,666 downwards.
AACACATGGAACCTCACTGTCCCAACAACATACAACCTTAGCTTGTCAAGTGTGTCATCCTGTTGGATAGCTAGGAAATGATCTGATTTCGTCAACTTCTCCAGTTTGACCATAACAACAACATGACGTTAAAACGTCCCCAATAATCCCACAATGAAGTCCATAGTGATCTTCTCCCAATTCAACTCAGGAATATTGTGAACCCCATTTTCGGTAAATTCACTTTTCCTTAACCGCAATTTACGCACCCACTTTTTTCTTTTTAAAACAATAACACAATTCAATTTGAGAAAACATATATATATATATATATATATATATACATTTGCTCTACATTGCCCCGATACAAAATAAAAGTGCAACAAATGCGAAAGTCATGGTTTTTAGTTTAAAATAATACAAATGCCAATAAGCCTATACTATCCTGTGCGTGGCTATACAAAATGCAAAAGTATCAGTATCCAAAAATTTTCTAGGAGCCGAACTGCTGCAAGTATCACACGTGCGCGCTCTGCCCAAAAGTAAAGTCCAAGCACCGACTACTGTCGATCTACACATATTTTAGCAAAACACAGGTGAGTGCTTTTAAATCTCAGTAAGCTTTCCCTCAGTGTCTCTCAATGCTGAGGTGCAGGGGAGTCTTCAGCCTCTGCGGCCTATCCTCCATCACATACAATCATTATGTCTACCCTTAGATTTTCACGCATGATACTCTTAACATGTTTTATACATGTTACAATGTATTTAATGTATTATGGAAACCTCCAGAATCATTAGGATAGATTAGGTATGCCTTAGGAAGTTATTCAGGTCAAAACTAAGTTTTTTTGGTCAAATTAACGTAGGTTACCTCTTGGCTAATGTACGTTACTTTTGGGCAGAACGCGCACGTGTGACACTTGTAGCAGGTCGACTCCTAGTGGATTTTTAGATACTGATACTTTTACATTTTGTATAGCCATAGACAGGATAGTATAGGCTTATTGGCATTTGCTTTGTTTTAAACTGAAAACCATGACTTTCGCATTTGTTGCACTTTTATTTTGTATCAGGCCAGTTTAAAGAAAATGCATGTATGCCACTCCTTGATTATATTGATATATATATGTTTTGTCAAATTAAATTGTGTTATTGTTTTAAAAAGAAAAAAAATGGGTGCGTAAATTGCAGTAAAGGAAAAATGAATTTACCGAAAATGGGGTTTACATTTAGTGGTATAAGAACAAGGATTAGATTCTCTACGGACTGTACCAGAAAGCTTGTTTTTCATTGCATCATTTTTCATGAAACTGAAGTTTTCAAATGGTGATTTTGATAGGATGGAGCCTATAGAGGATGTATCACATGAGGTTACGACCGAGTCTCAGGAGTCCATGCAGGGACAAGGACCAGTCCCCTGACACGGAGCACCACCTGCACCTGACGGAGTACCATTTGAACCCGGTGTTATACCCTTTGATCCCACACTGCCCAATTTTATCAAGCGATGATGCCACAGCTGCTGGGCCAGTAGGGAGGCCAGCAGGGCCGCCAGCAGGGTGGCCAACCGAGGGCACAGTCGAAGGCCAGCAGAGGGAAGGCCTCGATATTGATAGAAACTTTTTTTAGGTGCACAAGCAAGGTGCCAAGACATTTGAGGGGACCACTGACCCCGCTGAGGTTGACGATTGGCATCGACAGACAGAGCAGATTCTTAATCGGTGTAGGTGCACACCCGAGCAGAAACTGAGATATGTCACCTCCTTGTTGGAGAGGGATGCGTGGTACTGGTCGGAGGCAGTCCCCGGGAACCAGAGAGCCCTCCTACTCTAACTTGGGCTGACTTCCAAAGGGAATTTGCTGAGAAGTATACCTCGGAGCACTACCGCTGTAAGAAAAAGGTAGAGTTCCTACAGCTGAAACAAAAGGGGATGGTCGTCGCAGAGTATGAGGCTGAGTTCACCCGACTCTCCTGCTACGCACCAGAGGATGTGGCCGCTGATAGGCAGAGTAGGGACAGGTTTGATAAGGGGCTGCAATTTAATATTCGTGCCTGTATTGCGATGAAGGCGCCTACTTACCAGCTACTGTTGGAGACGGATTTGAGCGCCGAGGAGCTTATGCTCGAGGAGCATCACGTTGAGGGGAAATGCCAAAAGAGTTCAGGTGGTTCCAGCGCCACTATAGAGCAAAAAAAGGCAGAGTTCAGGGTAGCGGAGGACTCACTAGTGGAGACACTCATCCGATATGCTTCTATTGCAACAAGCCGAGACATAGGATCATATTTTGCATGGAGAAGGATAGAGATGAGGGGAGCCTTACCCCGGGACAAAGTAGTGTTGCAGATAAACGAGGAGCCCCGACTACCAATGCAGGCTGAGGTCGAGAGGGTAAGACTTCGAGTGCTACTGTAAGAGGTAGGCAAGCTTCTCAAACTGCAGCTACGTCTCAGGCACGCGTCTATGCTATGCCACATGATGAGGCGGCAGCCAACCCAGATGTGATCACCGGTACGATTTCCATATTTGCACATGATACATTGGCTTTGATAGACCCTGGGTCAAGTTGTTCATTTTTGGGCGAGTCAATTATAGAGCAGTTGGAGAGTAGTGTAGAGTCACTGGGTTACGTTGTAGTCGTATCTATGCCAACTGGAGGTATTGTCATGGTAGATAGAGTGTTGAGAAACTGTGAGCTGAGGATTGGTGAGCTGACTTACGTAGCATACCTTATTGTATTGAGGATGACTGACTTCGATGTGATTTTTGGGGATGGATTGGTTGTCCAAAAACAAAGTAGTAGTGGATTGCTACGCGAAGGAGGTAGTGGTGGAGGTGGATGGAGAGAAGAGAGTTCTGGTTATCGGAGAGCGGAGGGTTATACCTTCTTGCTTGGTTTCTACAGCGATGGCTGCAAGGCTGATCAGGGACGGATGTGAGGCCTATCTGGCCTGTGTGACAGAGTTAGGGCAGAAAAAGCCAGGAGTTAGTGATGTGCTGATAGTGGGGAGTATCCAGAGGTATTCCTAGATGAGTTATCGGGTTTATTGCCGCAGAGAGAGGTAGACTTTGAGATTGAGACGGTGCCAGGGGTAGCATCGGTCTCGATAGTTTCGTATCAGATGGCAGCAGTGGAGTTGCAGGAATTAAAGAAGCAATTAGAAGAGCTTCTAGAAAAGGGCTTTATATGATCGACTGTGTCACCCTGGGGCACACCGGTATTATTTGTCAAGAAGAAAGATGGGAGCATGCGGCTGTGTATAGACTACCGGCAGCTGAATAAATTGTCGGTGAAGAATGTTCTCTAAGATTGATTTGAAATTGGGGTATTGGCAGCTACGAGTGGACGAGAGCTTCATTCCTAAGACCGTGTTCAGGACCCGTTACGACCACTTCGAGTTCACTGTGATGTTGTTCGGTCTGACTAACGCGCCGACAGCCTTTATGGCTTTGATGAACAAGATCTTCCAATCGTTCCTGGATAGCTTTGTGGTGGTGTTCATCGATGATGTGTTGATTTATTCCAGAGATCTGTATGAGCACGAGGGACATCTGAGGCAGGTTTTCAAGATACTTAGGGAGAAACAATTATATGCTATGTTTAAAAAATGTGAGTTCTGGATGCGAGAAGTGGTCTTCCAAGAGTGGGAGGCTCCTAGGAATATGACTGAGGTACGTAGTTTCTTTT